>JALIZH010032938.1:1377500-1452500 GCA_030522465.1 Rhipicephalus appendiculatus | reverse complement strand
CTTCATCGTCATCAGCGTCATCGTCATCGTTATGACGTATAGTGGGTACATTCCATGCGCTGTGCCGCGATGGGCAGAAAGAGAATGCGTGGTCTGGAACGTGCTTATTCTTCATCGTCATCGTCATGGCGTATAGTGGTTATCTTGGGTGTGCTGTGCCGTGATGGCAGCGTCATCGTCATCGCACTAGCGTGGCTGGTGCGACACCGGGGGAGTGATGTACAAGCCTCGACCTTAAGGAGCTTCGCCCCTAAAAAAAAAGAAAAAAAGAAATACATTGAGGGAGTCCAGCAAGTCACATTATTACTGCGCTGGGAAACGAGCAATTAACAGAGTGGAGACAACCCTGCACGAAGGACTTCTTAAAGAGGAAACATCTGCATTCTTTGATAGTTGCCCATATTTTTCGTTGTACAAAATAATTAAGGTTATTTTTCTACGTTCCCTTTGTGCATGAGGGATTCCTTTATTAAAATTACGAAATATTTTCAAAGATGCCAAAAATTATCCCGCTTCTTTTGGGCTCCTTCGTAATAGTTGCGCTGCTTTTTCTGAGTGCGAGTGAGTAAGGCACACGAATAATGTCCTTTAAAATTGTTTCTACCATTGTTTCTATCTGCCATTGTTATATTTCGTCGCTTCGCAATTGATTATTCTTTTGTATTGCATAATTAATGAGCTTAACTTTTTTTATGTAAACGTGTTTCTTTATTATGACTGCGCGACTCAATGCCACAATGTAACGCGGGATTTAAGGGCATTTCAAGCTGTAATAATAATAATAATAATAATATCTGGGGTTTTACGCCCAAAACCACGATATGGTTATGAGAGACGCCGTAGTGGAGGGCTCCGGAAATTTCGACCATCTGGTGTTCTTTAACGTGCGCTGACATCGCACAGCACACGGGCCTGTACCATTTCGCCTCCATCGAAATGCGACCGCCGTAGCCGGGATCGAACCCGCGACCTTCGCGTCAGCAGCCTTAACCACTGCTCCACCGCGGCGGACCATTTCAAGTTGTCTCATTGCAGCTTTAACCCTAGCCCCCCGCCATTGCTTGAATGTTCGCAATGGAAACAAATAAATAAGCGAAATATGAAACGAATGTTGGGTTGTGAGAATAGATAAGGTAGAGCATGAAAACGGATCTGTGATGATGTGCGCGTCGTGGCGATACGTTATAGCATCCACTGCTTAACGACGACGTCTTCTGTGTGAGAGAGCGCGCGTTTCCGAGGTATAGCTCATAGTCATCACACGGAACGGACGATGCGTCAAGCGACAATTTGCGAATATAGCAGTTGCTACGAGACACCGAGACGCCATGCCAGCTGCGTCTCCGGCGGTATCTCCTCTACTTATTCTAGCGCGGAAAGTGCACTAGAAAAAAAAAAACGCTGGCTCAAGGTATGCAGCACTGTCGTGCTAAGTAAAGCGTCGATCACTCTCGGTGGTGAATCGCCGGCGAAGTGCTCAGATAGAAAGTGAGACGTCGCCGAACATTCGTCGGTTCGCAATTAGAGCCTTATTGCTACGAGGTTCCCACAGAAGAGGCGCGAGCGGAAAGTCTGACAAGGTACATTTCCTCCGTAATTTCCTTTTCCTGCGGTCCTTGATGATCTCTTGTTATAGAAGTTAAAGGGGCCGTGACGTGACGTGGTCAACCAAGAATTTGCTTGCGGTTTTCAGCGAAAAATATCAGTAAATGGTTCTATTGCGCCTATACATTACGGGAGCGGTGGCTGCGAGCGAGCCGACCGTAGAGGAAAAACGGGTACGCTCGCACTCGGGGCTTGCGCCAGTCGCTGCCGAAGGCATCGAGGAATAAAGATGCGCTCCTCGGTTTCTCTGATCGTCTCTGAAGGGGTTCTCGGCAGGCTGCTGGCCCAGACTCCCTACTACTAAGAAAGGCAAAATAAAATAGACAACCACCCGTTTGTAGCATGAAACCATAAGGAAATCCATACGGATTTCTCAGAAAGAAAACTTCTTAGTTGCCGATAAATTCGTCCTGGTCTAGGGTTCGAACCCTGCACCAACGCCTAACCGGGGTAGAGCGACCGCCCCTGGTTAGGCGTTGGTCCCGGGTTTGAACCCCGGACCAGGACGAATTTATCGGCAACTAAAGAAGTTTTCTTTCTTAGAAATCCGTATGGATTTCTCTGCGGCTTCGTGCTACAAACGGGTGGTTGTCGATTTTCCCTTTCTTAACCCTTCCGCCTACACTTGCGGGATTCCGCAGGAACTCATTTGCACCCCCACTACTATGATACTAATTGTTGTGGTTCAACGTACCAAAACCCCCCATATGACTATGAGAGACGCCGTAGTGGAGGGCTCCGGAAATTTCGACCACCTGGGGTTCTTTAACGTGCACTTAAGTCTATATAGTACACGGGCCTCAAGCATTTCCGCCTCCATTGAAAATGCGGCCACCGCGGCCGGGATTCGATCCCGCGACCTGCGGGTCAGCAGTCGAGCACCGAGCCCAGACCCCTACAACATGTATGACAAATGGACCGTAAAAGTAATATCTCAGAGCAAAATAAGCCTTAGAAGTGGCCAGCTATAAACCCCGCGCAACGTCGGTGACCGCCATTTCGCCATGGCGTGTGTGACGTCATGTGCTGCATGGAGCGAAGCCGTCGTCTCGTATCAAAGTTTCAGCCGTTGCAAATTGTTCAATTTTCAATGCCAAGCTGAAGAAAGCTGAAACAGCTCCATTGTACGCGCAGCTGACCGCGATTACAAAATTGTTGGCCGGAATGCAGACGCTCGCAAACCAAGCTGGCTTGTTACGTCACGGCTCCCGAGTGCGCCAGTGTTGCCCGACTATCTTGGCCGCTCGCGTGTTTATAAAAATATTCAATTTTACAAATTAAGTACTCGATCAAACGCGCTAAAATATCGCCAGCTTGCCTTGTGAACGCCCGTGGATTAACCCACATAACACAGATTATGATCGAAAATTGGTTGTCATATAGCACCCCTTTAAGGACTTGAAAGACCTGGTGGCTTGGTAGTTCTATTTCTTTTAACTCCTCGAGAAGAGCCTGGTCAGGAGCTAGTTGGTCGCACGAAGTTGAAATTAGCATCGGTCTGCTAAGACACATGCAAAAAACTACGCAAAAAACGACGCGAAAAGCCCTGTACAATTGTGCTTCTTCCTGTGTCGTTTTACCGCGAAAGCTCTTACGAGATCACAACAGCAGCCATTTTTCGGTGCCGTAGTTGTCCGTCGCCGCGCCGCTGTGCGTAACCGCTATCGCGCAAAGTTGAGAAAAAACGAAGGGAGAAAAAAATATGCAGGATCTGATGTAATTTGTTCCCGGGCTTTCTGCATGGCAGTATTCTACCACAGAGCTACGCTGGTGCTTGAAACTATTCTGCAAAAAGACCCTATACAGGTGCCATGTCGGGCAAGGAATCGCGTTAACATATATAATAGTTCGTGGTAGAAGGTAAAAAAATTGGGGGACCCTTAATCGTCGCCTTTAAGAGTTGAACGCGATAGCGATATCCGTCCCGGTGCGTATTCAACCACTTAGTGCATACTTGCTATGCAATTTCACTACGTGGTGTTAAGGGAATACGCGCATTAAGGTGTGTGCCTTTCGTAATGGGTCGCCGGCATTAAACTACGAAATCATTATGATAGTCACATGTTCTGACGTCCGATGGCAATGTACGCTTGTACCATGCAACATTACTGGGATATTACATGTTATATTGCGACGCCTATAAAAGGACGCTTGCGTTTGCGAAGCATGAAAGTTATTTTCACTGCATTTCCAACCAGAGGAAGTTATTTTCACTGTATTTCCAAGCAGAGGCGTGGCTGTGTGTAGAATACCTGCTTGCCACGCAGACGACCTGGGTTCGATCCTCACTCGGACCCGGAAATTTTTATTATTTATTTTATTTGTATCTTTCTCGATTTTTTTCGGTCACGGACAAGGTGATGATTTTTCGCTCACAACCAACGACGCCGACGCCGACGCCGGAATTTCGTGAAACGAGCTCATTAACGCTATCGCGTTAAAATAACAAGCAACCGTTACACACTGCTAATTGCGCACCGAGTGTGTCGTTTAAAGCTTACCCACCCGCTACATGGTATTATGGCTGAGCACTACAAAGCGCTATTATGGCTGAGCGCTACAAATTTTGGCTGAGCGCTTTGCAGCGCTCAAGCCATAACTTTGCAATCGTCATCAGCCACAAGCCTCGAACAAAGTGTACATCATGCCTTACAAGTTTGTAGCGAGTATCTCGTCTCTCCGCACAATCACGAATGATGGCGTAGTGGGTACTTCCTTTCTTCACAAAAATTAATATTTATGGCGTAGCGGACACCCTGCAATTGTGCTTGTATTAGTTGCCCCAAGAAAGCTTAGAATGGGCTCTAGAAAGGCCCGCTCTTCCAGCTTTCGCTGTGGCGTGTTCCGCGCAGGCAGGTGTGTGTGTGTGCGCGTGTGTGTGTGTGCGTGTGCATGTGTGTGTGTGTGTGTTTGTGTGTGTGTGTGTGTGTGTGCGTGTGTGTGTGTGTGTGTGCGTGTGTGCGTGTGTGCGTGTGTGTTTGTGTGTGTGTGTGTTTTCAACTCCTCGAACAATATACCTATCTTTAAATATCCGTTTCGGATAAGCGATTGCTCTACGGCTCCAGCGTTTAACCAAATTTTCGTGTGAAGGCCTGCTCAATGAAGGAATTGCAAGTTGTGATTGAGAAGCGAGAAGACAACGCAACTCCGTGAATTTTATATAGTGCCTCTACGAAAACTGCTCACGTATCCTTGAATTTCAGCCGTACTTCAATATTATATCAGATGCTGATTTGCAGTTGCAAAAGCGCGTAGTGAATTCCGAAAGCATCCTGATTCTGCGGAACAATGCTGCACGATCCTCCGTTGTGTAATCTGCTGCCACAGGTCGTGCAAAAGTAGGGCACAGATTAACTTACTCGTCAAGAAAGCCACCCGTACACAGTCACCAAACGCCTGTAGTACGATGGATCGGTATCGCATACATCTCTGACACGCGATGAAGAGCGAAGCAGGGCGTTTGTCCAAAACGAGACATATTGCCATTGTTAGGGTGACTAATCGGTCGCATCGAGCGGCAAGATGCCACGAGCGCGGACTGTCGTCAGATTGTAGAACTGATACTTGAAAAGTACGCCGATTTTGCGGAGCACTTTAAGGAGCCGGGCTGTCGTAGGCTGTCGTCGTCGCTTGGCGTAACGCAGGCAAAACCACATACAGCATAGCCAGCTGTAGCGTATAGAGCGCGCGCTCGCGCCGTAGAGAAGTCTTCTTCCTCTTGTTCTCCGAGCGCCTTGATGATGATTTTAGAGCAGGCAAAACTTCATATAGCACATATTTCACTGCCTCAGTAATCGACCCACTCTTGACCAAGCGAGGGTGTCATGTGAAGACGTCATCCTGTGACGTCACGTTTTGTGACGTCATAGTGACGCCATGCTGACGTCACAAATTTTGTCGATCTGTGACGTCATGATGACGTCATGTGATGACGTCATCACGGGGTGATTATTTTTAGCGTCGCTTGTGTTGACACGCAATTCTCGCTCTTGATGGTGCATCTAAGGCTTTCGCTCTAATAATCCCATCGTACGCTCCAGCTAATTGAATAGCGTGCACTATCGAAATTATGTTTTTCCATGGCCGCCTGAGTGTTAGAAGTCCTATGAGAAAAGCGCTGAGACAGTTCCAATCTTTTTAGGCATGTTCATCTTAGGTGGCAGAAGTCCTGACGTAATTTTCTCACTGTCATGGCGCTTGAAGTTGCATAATGAATATAGTTTTATCTCAAGGTCAATTATATGCGCTAAGCGCCACACAGCATAGAATATTCAGCTGCATACTGTAATATTTGTGTTGAGCGTTCCCGTTAGAGAATTTCACACGATCGCTTAAATTTTCGTCGTAGAGTTGGTGTAGATGTCTCCGAAGCTACGCTACCAAAGATGTTCCTGTGAGCTTTGGCAACGAACTTCAATCGATACCAACTGATTTTAATGGTCGCAGTTTGACGCAGTTCGCGGAGTTATTTCCGATCAAGCGTGTGCAGTTTGTTCTTTGCCCTCAGGATGTACTAGAGAGAGAGATAGAGAGAGAGTGGCTCCGATACACCGCAGGACATGTGGCAGTGCGTTCTTGCTTGTTAAAGAGATCCCGCACTCCGTAGGGGACACGATCGTATATATGCGTACTTGATGAAGTAAATCGACAGCAATATTGGGGGGGGGGGGGGGGGGGGTTGTAAGAAATGGTTGGCAGTTCTTTGGTGGCCACCCTTCTATCACATCTTCACCGTGCGTAAACCACGAATGTGTGCGTCGGATACACCAGGCAATTGTCAGATTTCCTTTGCAGTGGTTCATGGTGCCTTGAATGTACCGTGATTCCAATAACGTTCAGTTATTATTATCATTTTTTAAGTGGCCTCTGTTTTACATGACTTTGAAAACTGACAGCGTCCCTTATGCATTCGCCTAAGAGGACGCGAAGGCTTTCGCCTTCGCGTCCTCTTAGGCGAATGCAATACATCTAGGGAGCCTACATGACCGGCCTACATGAGGCCGGTCATGTAGGCTCCCTAGATGTACTGATCCTGCCCCGCCACCCTTAGAATGCTTTCCGCAAAAGCACTTTCCTTAAAGTGCTTTTGCACTGCCTCCAAGATCGGAAGCATGTCTCACCTGGTTTTCCATTGCCTCCGTGATCGGACCACCTCTGACCAAGCTACGGTTCCATGTAATGACGTCACCATGTGACGCGTGACGCCATGTGACGTCATGATGACGTCACAAACTTCGACATTTGTGACGTCATCGCGTGATGATGATTTCTTTGCATCACTCGTCCCCGACGTTGCGGGACGCCGACACCAACGGTCAAATTTCGCGCTTGATGAGGCCTTAGAATATCCGGCGTCCAGCGCCATCATCTGGCGGCGGCGTGAACACGAATGGTACCAAAGGTATCGTGATGTTAAAATACAGATATAATGATGCCAAATGAATAGGTTTACAACTTGTTAACTGTTAGGCTAAATTTTATATTGTATCTGCTGTGGACTTGTTACGCTTAGAGACTTGGACCCTACGTGCTCTACGTTAGACACCTCTAAGGGATAAGGAGTAGCCGGCGCCCTGTTTGTGCGTCAACATCTCTCGTTTACATCACGTCAATAAAAAAAAAAATAGGTTTACAAGTTAAAGTGCATTCAAGGTGTACTCTAAACGAATTTGAAGCACTCTAAACGAAACACATGTCATTCTAATTTTAGCCAGTCCCCTTAAGATGAGCAGCTTCAGGCGACTGTTGTAAGTTATGTCGAAAATGTTATGTAGTGGCACCGCATTGTGTCGATGAGGTTATCTGCGCGCACGTGGTTGCGGATGTGAAATCGTTGCAGGTAATTTTCACCTTATTTAGCTATAGATGAATACTTTGCGCTTCGAATTCTTTTGTAGACAAGGTGCTCCGTCATTGTTTATGTATTGATATTTTTGTTTCGCATTGCTTCTCTCGAAACTGGATTCAACGGTGAATTCATCTTGCTCCGCGCAAATTGCAGACGCCTACGGGAGTTTTGATATACGCAGGCTACGTCAACTGAATAATTCCTACATCTTTCAACGAAAGTCTCACTGCGCAGTTGTATATGTCAGATGTGCACTCACGTTTCACAATGTCGTTTGTTTGCTTAAAAGCACAGCCGTGAGGTCTCTTGGAATTCAAAGGAAAAAAAGGAATAGGGCGGAAATACCGGCTGTATATGCATGAATTCCGTGAATCTCCGATTGTCATAGGTCGGCGAACTCACTCATGAGTCGACTCCCTCGGACTCACTCAGACTCAGATCGAGCCGTGAGTCTGAGTCGGAGTGAGTCCAGGTGAGTAATATTTTGGTGAGTTTGAGTCCGAGTGAGTCCGGTTGAAGAAATTTTTCGTGAGTGTGAGTCCGAGTGAGTTCGGCTCAGGAAAATTTTGGTGAGTCTGAGTCTGAGTGAGTCCAAAGCGCAAGATATATTTCTTGAGTGAGTCTGAGTGAGTTACACCATCTTTTGCCGACCTATGGTCCTATCTACTCTTCAGCATTGCTATCAGCCTGGCCAGGATTCACGGTTTTACTCACGTCTACTCACACATATTCCAAAGCAGTGTCGTTCATAAATCATTTCAACATTTATTGATCAGAGGCACGAATATTGTAGGGGGGTGCTTTGACCCCCCCCCCCCTCCGTTGACTTTCCCAGGGAAGTTCTAACTAAATATATCTTATGTTGTCATCCCTTTCAAGAAAAATGACCTTACTGCTTTGAGAGCACTCATAATTCGTATCGAAGGTACACATCAAAAGGCGTCAAGAAGAGCTTCGATTACGTGACATATTGGTGTTAAAGAGCATTGACACCATGGTCGAAAAAGCTAATTCTAGGCTAACGGACTCGTGAATCGACTCACTCGGACTCACTCACTCAGATCGAGCCGTGAGTCTGAGTCTGAGTGAGTCCGGGTGGGTTATGTTGTGTTGAGTTTGAGTCCAAGTGAGTCGGGTTAAGAAACTTTTGGTGAGTGTGAGTCCGAGTGAGTCCGGCTCAGGAAAATTTTGGTGAGTCTGAGTCCGAGTGAGCCCTGAGCGCAAAATATATTTCATGGGTGAGTCTGAGTGAGCTCCACAAGTTTTGCCGACCTATGCCGATTGTTGAATCATGCGCTTCCAGAAATGCAGAAAAAAACTTGGTTTTCGTTTGTCTAGGCTCACCGCAAACATTAGCGCAGATTTAGAAATTGTAGAAACCAGCGGCAGACACAAGACGTGGTGAAAATAAAACGATCACCGACGATTACGATACTGCCTAATGCGAATTCTGAGCGCAGCTTCGTGTTGGGGCAAGGACAACTGCGTTTGAAAATTTGGCTTTCGGCAAGGTATCGACTTAGCCATGAATCATAATTTTCGTGAAGTAGGGCAGATCCCATTACGTCTTTCTGCGGATAAGCGAGGTACTCGCTACACATCTGTAAGGTTATTATGTGCATTTTGTTGATGCTGCATGTGGCTGATGGCCATGCATAATTATGACTGGGCCCTATGCAGTGGGTGGGAAGCATTAAACCACACACTCGTTGCACAGTTAGCATTGCGTGATGACTGGTTCGTACTTTACTCTTCTGCCACGCTATTTACATAGTTTAAAGCGATTCCTTGCCCGATATGACGCCTGTATAGGGTCCTTTTGGGCATGATCCTTCAAGCTCCGACGTGGCTCTATGGTAGAATACTCGTCTGCCACGCAGAGGGGCCCGAGTTCAAATCCCACGCGGGATCCTGGGTATTTTTTTTTCATTTTATTTTTTTCATGTCTATCGGTTACGCCACCAACGGCGACGGCGACGGCAACGGCGAAGCCGCTCAACGCAGGTACGGACGCCTAAGAGCTGTGCTCTACATGTGGCGCGAAAGTAGATTTCCAAGTGAAGAAGCGTAAATTGAAGGTTGTAAGGGTCTGGGCCAGCAGCCGCCAGTACCCCTCAGGGACGACAAGGAGACGCCGAGCAACACGTCTTTACTATTCAGAAGCTCGGCCGCGACTGAACGCCAGAGGCCACTAAGCTCGAGCCGCGAGCGTGCACGTGTACATCGTTCTTCTCTTCTTCGTTCTCTTCTTCTCTTCATAGTTCTACCGGCGCTCCTATAAGGCATATTTCATTCCCAGGATTTGGAGACATTCGTACGTGGCGCCATCTCTCGGCGGCAGCAACCGCATCCTGCCAACTGAATGGGAAATAGGCGAAAAAAATCATATCTTTTGAAATAAGCTAGTTATCAAAAACGACTCCGGGATCTATACAGCAGAGACCTACTAGAACACTGTGGCGAAATTTCATTATCGCACTACAAAACCTGTGGCTTCCCTAGACAATTGAACACCCCCATTGGAAATACATGGGACCCATTGTTAAACATTAAACACTCTGGGAAGCCACGCGGTTTGTAGTGCGACACTGTAATTTTGACAGAATGTTTAATTAAGTCTCTGCTTTGTAGAACCGGGAGTCGTTTTTGATAACTAGCTTTTTTCATGAGATATGATTTTTTTCGCCTACTTCCCATTCAGTTACGGCAGGCCACCGTCACCGACAAGAGAGGACGCTACGTGCAAATGTCCCCAAATCCTGGTCATAAGGTTTGTGAAATATCGTCGTAATGATTTAAACAGAATATTCTAAACGATCTTCGTTTATGCATTCGTAGTCGCTTCTTAGCAATAACCATTCAAGTGTTTCGACATTGTGATATTCAATTATTTTTGGCGTTTTACGTGCCAGAACACCGATATTATTGTGAAGAACGCAGTAAGGGAGAACTCCGGAATAATTTTGACACCTGAAGATTGTTCCACCTTCCCCTAAATCGAAGTATTCACAGGTTTTTCTTGCGTTTCGTCCTCATAGAAATGCAAACATCGTAGCCGGGAATCGAACCCAGGTCCTCGAGCTTGGAGCAGCGTAACACTACAGCCGCTAAGACACCACGTCGAGTGGTGGCGTGTTATATTTGCGCTTGATACGAGGCCTATTAAGGATGGTGGAGTGAGCGCCCCATGCCCAAGACAGACGCGTTGAGTAGAAGAAATTACCACTTATTCCCGCGAAATTATTTTAACGCGACAGCGTTAAAGAGCTCGATTCGCGGAAATTCCGGCGCCGGTGTCGTTGGTTGTGAGCGAAAAATCGTCATCTTGTCCGTGACCGAAAAATCGAGAAAGATGCAAATAAAATAAATAATAAAAATTTCCGGGTCCGAGTGAGGATCGAACCCAGGCCGTTCGCGTGGCAAGCAGGTGTTCTACCACACAGCCACGCGCCTGCTTGGAGACACAGTGAAAATAGCTTCCCCTGCTTGGAAATCCAGTGAAAATAACTTCCATGCTTTACAAACGCACGCGTCCTGTATACAGGCTTCACAATACAACATGTGATATCGCAGTACTATCCATCGGGCGTCAGAACATGTGATTATCATAACGACTTCGTGGTTTAAAGCCGGCCACCCATTACAAAAGGCACAGAAGTTACTGTGCGTATTCCCTTAAGACCACGTAGTGGGTGCATAGCAAGTTCGAAAACATTTAACGCGCATAATTGCTCGTGCTTTGAAGTATGCTACCCATTACACAGAATGCAGCTATATGCGAATGCTTCACTGACACAAGTCACTTTCAACTTTATCGATTACATTGTAGTAATCCACAATTTAAACTTCTCGAGTAACATCATACAATAAAAAGTATGCACTGAGTGGTTGAAGTACGCACTAGGGTACAGGATATCGTTATCCCGTTCAACTCTTATAGGCGAAGTTTAAAGGGTCCCCCCAATTTTTTTCTGTTATCTAATCTATCATATTTATTTTTATTTATTTGTTTTTTTTAACTCGTAGCGCCGAAATTTATTTCTTCTGCGTGTTAGACGTCCACGGGTTCGCTTTTCTGAAACCAGCCGAAAAGCGGCAGTTAATTTCAAAGAACTTGTAAATGAACACTGCGTAAAAAGTTGCTGTAGTTCGTATAGTACAAAAACAAAAGGAAACTTTTTGTCACGCAGTGCCGTTAGCAAACCACGTGACTGGTTCAAGTTTTAAGTGCGGAGCACTTTAGGGGCCCGGGCTGTCGTATACTGTCATCGTATGCTCTCGTAGCTTCGTGTAACGCAGGCACAACCATGAATAGCATAGCCATCTGCAGCACATTGAGCGCGCGCTCGTGCCAAGGAGGTCTTGTTACTCTTGCTCTTTGAGCGCCTTGATGATGATAAGTGTGGAGCACTTTAAGGGCCCTGTCTGTCGTATGATGTCGTATGATGTCGCCGCTTGGCGTAACGCAGGCAAAACCACGTATAAAAATAGAAAAAAAAAAGAGGAAGCAAGCGAGAAATAGAAAGAGAGAGAAAGAAAGGGAAAAATAGGAAGAAAAATAGAAAAAGCAAGAAAGAGAAAGAAATAGATAGAGAGAGAGGAAGAAACAAATAAAAATAAAGAGTGAGAAAAGAACAAAAGAAAAACGCAAAAAGAGAGCGAGAGAGAAGGAAAGAAAGAGAAAACCGGAGAGAAACAAAGAAGGCTGCCCAGCTCCGCACTTTCTTCAGACTTGACACCCCTGTGCGAAGCTGCCTTAATTTTTTTCTTTCTTCATTAATACTCCATTTGAGTGAGCAGTAATGAGCTTGTATTCACAATAGCATCCTACTCTAAAATTGTTGGCAAGAAAAAATTGCAGCTAATACCTGATGCCGGACGTATTAATAGCGAAGGCTGCTTGCCAACGGCGAAACTCGCATACGAACAGAAAGCTTTGTGAATTCGGAGCTCAAGCGCTGTCATCACATACGTGTGCGAGGTGATAGATGTCTCAAACTCGAGCTTGTAACTGAAAACCGGTCTGCACAGCGCGTCTTTGTATGGACACCTTTCAAGCGATAATTAAAAACGGGGTTTCCGAGGAAAAAAAGGGGGGAAAAAAAGTAGAAGAAATGTCTTTTAAAGTAAACTGTTAGGTGCGGCGGAGGTCCATAAAAGTTAGAATCATACGAATTAGTAGTTTCCAACAGAAATTCGCTAATTAGCGTTAAAATTGGTTACCTTAGGGCACGGTGGCTGTTGATGCATTGTGATGGATGAGTTCGCAAGTCAGCTCCGAACAAATATTGAGAGTGACACCAATATCGAGATATTCGTTCTCGGAATTGTGCTACGAAACACACGGGTGGTCTAGTCGCTTCTGTACTTTAACGGGCAAAAGGACGTTTATTTAAATATGTAACTGGAACAACAAAATTTATCTCAACAACAGTTCGGGGGCCCACTTCTGGAAACTCTGCGCAGCCCTCAGATTTCGTTCCATGCGCAGATACCTTGCAAGCTCCCCAGTCTTAGTTCGTCAATGGCAATATTTGCCGCAAAGTAATTATTACAGAATTTTGTTAGTGAATTTTAATTAATCATGAACTGACGTCTAAATTAGGTGTGTGCATGTCCACTGCACCTTACAGCCTTGAAAAAAAAAAAAAACTCGTTGCTTTATTTCCCCTCGGGTACATAGTCTTTTAAATTAGACTTTGTAGCAAAACTTCCATCTCAAGACTGATTTCAATCTGCACTGAACCGAGAAAGTTGGAAAGGCCGCTCGCGCGAAAAATCTCACAAGCATTTCCGAATCTCACCGGATTCAACGAGTGTCCAACTTTTCGAGAATGTTCAGAGCGCGAAGAGTGCTTGGGTAAGCAGGATCGAAGTTAACTAAAGCTCGCTCTCCCGCATCGAAACCAATCTGTACTAGCCCACGCACGTTCGAGAGAGGTACAGAGTTACAGACGCACAAGTAGGCGCCCTCGCACGAGAAACACACCGTACACACACGAAAGCACGCACGCACATGTGGGTTTTCTCTCTCTCTGCAGGGCTTCGTCGCACGGCGGTCAGTCCCGAGACGCGCAGCTGGTTCACATTCGCCCAGCCGCGCGGTGGAGGTGCGCGTCCGGCGGCGGCCCAGGCCGTTGTGGCTTGTGGCGACCGCGGCGGCTGGTGCGCCCGCGGAACAGGAGCGATACGCTGGGAGGAGGAGAGAAGCCGGCGCTCACCGCGAAGGAGGAGGAGGAGGAGGAGCCCGCCCCGCTCCTCGCCTTTCGTCTCCCTCTCCGCGCATAAAAGCTGCCGGCTCCGTCTTGCCGGGCTGCATTCGGAGCGGGAACCCGCGTGTGTCGTGAAAACGCGCACCGCAACGCGACGCGACACACATAAAACAAAAAAGAGAGAACGCAGCGGCGTGCCGCACACCGATGTCGTCCGCTGCACTAGCCCGTCGCCTGGTGCGTCAAGCCGCGGCCGGAGTGGGCCGGCGCGCACGCTCCACTGAGGCCGCGGCCGCCGGCTGCCCCTTCCATCGCGCGCCGGAGCAAACGGCGCACCGCTCCGTGGGAGCGGAGCAGTGGAGCGGAGGAGCGGAACCGTCTCCGCTTGGTGACCGAGAAGATTTCGTCGGCGCGCAAGCCCTTCTCTTCGCTGCCCAGTCCCAAGGGGTTGCCCGTGCTGGGCACGACGCTCGACGTGCTCCGGGCCGGAGGCGCGCCCAAGATCCACGAGTACTGCGACCGGCGGCACCGCGAGCTCGGACCCATCTACCGCGAGACGTTAGGTAGCGTGGACGCTGTCTTCGTGGCCGACAGTGCTCTCATTCAAAAGGTGTACACCAACGAGGGCAAGTTCCCCATGCACATGGTGCCCGATGCCTGGCTCATCTACAACGAGGTCAAAGGGATTCAGCGCGGACTCTTCTTTATGTGAGTACAGTCTCATCTACGCTTACTGTCGTCGGTGCAGCGCGTCGCGTGCGTACGCTTGCCGAACCCGCTTCGCGGGCAACAAGTGTGACCTGGGTTATTGGCGCCACGGCGACAATATTTATGCTTGAATTCCCCGGCGTAGTCGACGGCTTAAAATGGTCTTATTGTCACTTGCTTGATTGCTCGTCAACCTTCTATCCGAACACCGTTCCTCTCGGAAACCCTCGCGATGTATGTAGAATGACGCATGTAGCTTCCATGGATTTTGTCGCCCGTTTATACGACGATCTTTGACGCTCCGCTTCGCCTGGAATGCAGAATTCTTACATCTTTGAACTTTTCCGGCAAACGCAGTACGCCTTGCAAAAATGCCAGCGTGCTCCCGAGAATTGCACGGGGATTCGAAGACTATTCCAATAGAGGCACGGATTCATGTTCGCGCGTACAACAGCTTGACGTGTGAGGAGGCTCCTTGGTGGATTCACGTCTGCAGCGCTTCGAATGAGCGATCGCTCGCTCCATTTTATTGTGTTCTTTTAAACAAACACTCTCGAAGTACTGCATCCATCCCAGTTATCGGTTTGTCGCTCGGAGATACGGGCTTTAACTCTGTGACAGCCACATCGGGGCGACTGAAGAGCACTTGCGGTGGCGAGTGGCTGTTGACTTTTGTGCATTACTGGGCGCGTTATCTATATACAATGCCGCTTGACAGGAGCCCGCCGGCGTTGAATGGCGAAGAGCGTTTCTTATAGGTTTCCTAACGGCGCGATTGTGTCATTATCCGCGCCTTATCGCTCCTAACCACTGCGAACAATGCGAACACGCGCAGTGAGTAGATTGCGGCGCTTGACACTGCTCGCTGATATCTGCAGTGAAGGGCGAGCGTACGTGACAGATCCATTCAGTCAGCCAAACTGCGCAACTCCCTCGACAATTGAGTCTCTGTTCTGCGCAATGAATTGGGGACTCCACGCGTACGCTGTTGTAATTCGTCAGCGGGCCGACATCACGCTCAGCCCCGTAATCGAAAAAAACAAAGTTATCCCAGGTTCTTTCATTCGATAAGTCAGTAGTCAGCTGTTTTACACGTGGAACGCGCAAGGTTAGAGCGCTGAATACATTGCCCGGACGGCAGTTAGCAAACGCGATTTAATCTGCCGCAACATTAAAAGAACATCTCCCGCTGATATTTACAGGGCGCACACGACAAAAAGGTTAGGTCGTTCTAAATAATTGGATATGACGTGCTCTTTCTGAAACAATGTTCTGAAGCTCCAACAGCATGTTCAGACGCTTGTATTCAACTGTGAAAGCTGAATGAATCGCCGATTCCCTTTCTTCGAAAGCACTTGCGCGCGCGCACTCCCGCAAGTTGAGAACAGCGGCAGACTCCAGATGCGCCTATTAACCGCTTTACCATGTCTACCGTGACCGGTGAATCGGCGACTGTTGGCTTCACGGCATAACTTGCGGGCACGTCGTGCTGCACCACTTGTCAAGGAGCCGCGGGAAATGCTTAGCGGGTGAGTCGAACCTTCGCGGTCGCGGAAACCTCGCTTTGAAAAGGAGCACTGCGACTGCTCGGAAACGGATGCAAACCCGCATGTTGCTTAAAGATTGGCGGTTTTTCCGCGAAATGTCACTGCTTCTGACAAGCGTTGCAGCGCCATCATAATGGGCTCATTTAGCGATGCGCTCTCTTGCGTTTGTGGAATTGACAGAATCGCGAATTTCTCCCTTTTTCTTGTAATCTTCGCCTCCGTCTCCACTTCACATATATAGAATTGACACATCTTCACTGCGCTTGGCTGTGTACGCGTGAACTTATTTGGGGTGCTTTCTCGCCGATTTCCTGTCTTATAGCTTAAAAACAACTTTCGAATTACTAATTAGCGAATGTGGTCCCAGGTAAATTAGCGGACGCCGATGCGGGCGCGTCGTATAAAGAAAACCGCTCAGTAATCCGACGTGCGCTGCAGAATTTGTCGCGTGTGGCCGCAGTTCGTAGGAACGATGCGTAGAAACGGTCCGTTTCCACAATGTAACGCTCAATTCCAAGCTTCGAGGAATGCCGTGCAGTCTGTACGACACTACTTGAACAGAACAATGAACAAGCTCTATACTGGAGAAAATCCGCCCACTGAGATGACGCGTCTTCTTTCCTTCAGCTTTGTTTCTCTTTACTTCACACCTTAAGCAAAAGCGTGAATGTGCTTGCATCCTAGAATCACATTCAACGACAATGTTCTTTGAATGTCTGGTCTTCTATTGAGTATAGCTGGGGAGCCTTTGTTCACCATTCGCGTTTCTGGTCTCCTCCGTACGCTGTTGAAAAAAAAAAAATGCCGCAGTTGTTCACGATCGCACGCAGCGAAGAACGCCGAGCGTAACTTGCGCTGTCAAGTGTCGTATCTTTTCAAATAAAGAAATCTGAGGGAACGTAATCCGCGACTGGTGAAGGACGTTTTCATCTTCAGCTAAGAGCATTCTCATCTCGTTCAAACGGTGTGACTTTCATGGCAGCGTGGTACTTGAAACCGCGAGTAAATGAAGATCGCAACAACACGAGGAATTCAGGAAGACGACCGATACGAAAGCGGATCTGTGATTGTCTCGTGTGTGATAAGAAGGAATTGAGAACGCGCTTTGATCGGCACTGCAGTAAGGGACACTTGACGCACTGTCACAGTGTCATTTGTATCGCTTCCCTCGTCACCATCCCAGTTATCGGCTGGGACCTTCGTTCAATTCGGTCAACCATGATTTGAGGCGACCCGCGATGACAATGAGATTTGGGCGTTCAAGGTATTGCACTAACAGACAGCACTCCGTTGACTGCGCCGCTGACAAGATATAGCACCGGGGCAACACGTTAGCTATATGTAGTGTTTTGCTGTAAACACGATGTTTTGATCGTAAGGATCGGGCGAAAAATCCGGGTGATACCGAGATAAGCCGTCGTAGAAACAATGCACTTCTTTGCACTGGAGACAGGCCTGATATCTTTTTTTTTCTTTTTTGCGATCGTCATGACAGTGTCATAGAGCCTGGAAATCGCACAGACATCGCTGCAGACGAGTCCCAAGAGCACAATGCGGGCATTGAGTTACTCTAGTTACGAAACACGGTTGAGGAGAGATAACTGTTGCGCAAATTGGTGGTTGCGGACTCGGGGACACAAGTTGCGGAGCACGTCATCTTCCGAACTATGTCCATTCTGTTGCCGAAATCGCATTCTTCAGTTCTGTTGCCGAGCGTCGGAGCGTAATTTTTCTTCTTGTGTTTTAAATCCACACCTTCAATATCTTCTGAAATTGAATATCTTCCGCATTCATCGCGTCCGTTTTGCAACGCCACTGCGAAGCATGATGTCGACGTCAAACGACTGCAAGGCGCAGTTTACGTTGCAAAAGAATATATATGTCAAAAATCCACGCCTGCAGCAGGCAAAGTGCATTGAAACGATACATCGGTCGCTTTATTGGTCCAGGCTGTATGTTTGAATTTGAAATGTGAGGTACGATTCGCATTTTTTATGGAAATCGACACTCGCGAAAGTCTCGATATTTCGCCATACTATACGCAGGTGGTTTTATATTTTAATCGGCATACGTTTCTCCTTTTGCCTGGTACAAACTGCTGCACATTTATTGCGAAACAGGAATTGAAAAAAAAAAAAAGACTCCCTTTCCTAAGATTAGTCTTTCACCATATACGTTGCTAAGCTTGAAGTGGAAGCTTTTGAGTAATGGCTCTAATGTTTTAACTTAGTGGGGACTCTCCTTTGATGTGTCACCCTCGGTCCTGCTTTCTGTAGCTGCGCTTATTTTTTTTTCTCACACTTATATGTCAATGCATTTAAACACAAAAGACTAGGTATTGTTCGAGGCTTCGTTTTTTTTGTGTGACTCAAGCCGACGAAACCACAATTAAACCAAGATAATTAAGACAGTTAAGAAGCATAGGGGACATTATTTGGTTGTTTCTAACTGTAATGATTATGACCTAAACTCAAAGGCTTAATTATCTGTTGGCTTTCACTGGTAATGCATTTAAATGTTACGAGGCCGCGAGCGAGCACCGGTACCGTTGTTTTACAGCCGACCTGGTACTGTCGCATCGTGTGTCCACCCCGAAATTGCTATACATTTGTGGTTGTTTACTCCCTTTTTTCAATCATACCGAATGTCACTTGTTCCCGGTTGAGGAAAATTCATTGACGCCACTTCTCTTTGATATCGAATCTCGTCCTTTTTATCAACGTGTTTCTTTCTTTCAATCGGGTGGCCGTGTTGCTGTTGGCCGCGGATTCTTTCCGTATCGAAAGAGACGTCTAGGCTGCGACCGCTGACATCTCCATTCTGCCTATTCTTTCTCTTATCTCCCATTTAAACTGGGACGATCGTCTGCACCGGTGCGATATATACGCTATAGATGTTCGCGCGCTTGGCGGTGCTTTTCTTTTTTTTTTTCTTTTTCTTGCAGCCATGCTGTGTCATTTCTTGCGCAAAACAAGGACCGTTGGAAAGGCTTATTTCCTACAAAAACTTATCATCTCGTTGTTCACATGACCCTTGCTTGACGGTTGTCTTATTGCAGTTGCAGCGTGCTGCTGCAACCCGTATGCGCATGCGTTTTAATTCGTGACGACCTGCTCTTCAGCTGTCTAGAAAAAAATATAACTAATAATTTTTTGAGGTTTAACGTCCCAGAACCACGATATGATTATGAAGGGCGCCGTAGTGGAAGGCTCCGGAAATATCGACCACCTGGCGTTCTTTAACGTGTACCATTAAGTACACGGGCCTCAAGCATTTTCGCCTTCATCTAAAATGCTGCCGCTGCGGTCGGGATTCGATCCCGCGACCTCCGGGTCAGCAGTCGAGAACCAGTTTCAACATTAAAGTATAGACGACATTTTCCTGCTGTCTGTGGGAGTGAGGGTACTGGGCCCCAGACTTCGAAGATATCGCGGTTCCTGCGTTGAGAACATATCTTTAGCGCTTAATCTTCCAGAATACTAGTTATGGACGAAGTGATTATCGTGTAAATATGCACCGCCGTGTGCCGTGGTAGCTCATGGTGTTTATCTGCAGTACATTTAGGCGATGATTGTTTGCTGGGCACAGCGACCACATTTAAATAACAGCGTAACGCTCTTGTACCATGCGTTCGGTATCGCTTGCGTATACCGCGTGAATTCCAAGATTAAAATTTAGGTACCATCGTCGAATCCAGCCATGGACTCTAAATTCTTGCAAGTGCCTCTGGTTGTTTAAGCATTTTTTTCTTTTTTGCCTAGCTTAACTAAGTGTAAGAGATTGCGCACTGCGAAGGTCGTTGACATCGATCATAATATCTGCGAGACCCAGCGCTACAAGAAGCATCTTGATTTTTCCCAGCACGAGCGCGGTTATTTGTGCCACCTTATCGCCCAATTCAGTCGGCCACAAGAGCACACTGATTTGCGTCATAACGCGCCCTTGATACAAAGCTTTTCTTCGTGTTATCGAAAAAATATAACAGAAAAAAAAAAAAAACTTCAGAAACACATGCAGGCACTTCAATGGCACCCCGAATTGCGCATCTCCACGCTAGTCACGGGACCCTTGTTTCCTGAGCGATCCATAACGCAGTATCGGCGGCGGCATGAAGCAAAGAGGCATTTGTCGAAATCGCATTCTTCCGAGTCGGGTGATAGCTTTGTAAGGATGTAGTGCAACAAGAACAGAAATCATACGCAGGCACTAAAGAGGTAGGGGGGGGGTGTAGGTGGCAATAGAAGTGCTTGACAAGAGCATTTATTCTACGCCTTTTTTTTTTTTTTTCGGCTGCGATCGCCTTCGGTAAAAGAGATACCGAAACCGACAGAGCGGCGTCAGTCTGTCGCCGCCAGCGTCAGATTTTGAGGCGAGGCGATACGCAAGCACACCCACGCCCGGAATACCGATCCGCGCGCTATTGTGCGATAATGTATGGGCACCGCAAGTAGGCCAAAGCATTTCCAAACCTCACGCGCACTGCTACAAGTCATCCTATGCCCTCGACAGCCGGAACTGACTCTTGACTGGGACAGGCTCAGTTATGACCTTCGAAATGTCTTCACGATCATGTCCGTGCTGAATCTTGACCACTAATTATTAATTAATTAATTATTGAACTAATTCCCACCATGTTCATGAAAAGCCATGCCAAGGCGTCGTGAATTAGCATCGTAAGACCTGAAATACTAATTGCTAATACAATTTCCTTCGTTTTCTTTAATTTGTGTTTCAGCTTTCACACGTTGCTCTAAAAAATAATTCAAATAACAATTGCGAAAATGTAAGATGAGAATCAAAGCAGACAATATTGTGGCCACATTGGATACAATCTCGTGCCTTCTTTGATGGTCATGTCATACTTTCACAACTTTCACTCAAATTTCTTGTTTCGAGCAACGTGCGGAAGGCGTGGACGAAACAAAACTTAAAAGAGAAACGAAACTGTTTTTGCAGCTAGTATTTCAGGTCTTATGAGGCTAATTCTCGACATCGCGGCATGAGTTTTCAGGAACTCGATGGAACCAAAACTTCACTGACCTGTATAATGCGATGTAGTCAAGTATTCTGATCCGCTTACAGTTCTCATCCGCCAGAAAAGTGCGATGGTTGAGACGAAGTTTCGAACTTACGCGATGTGGCATCGAGCAGCAATATCACCAACCAGGTCTACGACGGTGTACCCATACATGGCAGTATCTGTGCCGCTTTCAATTCTCCATAAGTGCAGTACTTAGCGTACCGAGAAAAAAGAAATACGCAGGTTCTTACGTTCCTCGTACTATCACAAGACGTTCAACTTTCCCGACTCACTTACTTTCCTCGGCGCATCGGCAGTTTCATTCAGCGGCAGAAAAAGCATCGTGTTCGGAAAGTGCGCCACCCAGCCTGGCCCGCACAGTGGGAGCGCCCTGCTCAATCTGTTATAAAAAAGAAGAAAAGCAACACCAAGCCGAAACCTGTCCTTTGCCCAAGAAGGCAACACATTTTATCTACAAGAGGCGCAGCTCGCAAGCCGACTTATCGTGTTTGTGTCCCCACATTTCATTTTGTCAGCTTTCTTTATTACCCGCCGCAGTCACTTCTGAGGTCCCTTTTTTTTTTTCTTTCGAATTTAACGCGCGCGCCCCTCTCCAGACGCGGGGATAACATGTATCCCGGTCTCACCTGTCTCCACACCCTTTCATTCTTGTGGTCTCTTGGTTGTGTTGGTTTTACGAATTGCATTTTACCCGCGTCGCTACAGCGCCCTCCCCGTAGCTGACCCTGAATGGACAGATAAAAACTAAATCCGTCGGTTTCATTGATGTCACAAGTGGCGCGAATCCATTCACGCCGCGCAAAACCCGATCCGCGGTGCGTCGAACTTACCGGGACGCCGCTTTCTGGTCACGTCCCGAAACCACTTGTCCCTGTCTTCGTAATCTATGACGCCTTTGTTTTTCACTGTCATTGCGTGTGTGTGTGATTGAAATGTCGTTTTATGCATTCCCCGACTTACGTATGACAGCTGTTTGACTAACAATTTGCTTAATATTTTGGCCGAGCACTTTACCTATAGCATGCACCCAACGACCCTATTGAAGCCTGTGTACCACATCGACAATATGAAACAGACTTCGAAATAATTGCTCTCCACGTAAAGCATGTTTGTGTGAGAGATATATTACAGGAAAGGCAGGGAACTTATAAGGCATGTGAATTTCGCAGATTTAAGGACTTAAGTGACAGAGACATAAATTTGACAAGTGACAAGGGACAGACATTTTACAGAGATCTGTCTGGCTGGGTGAAGGAATTACAGATGCCGAAGTGACGCCAGCCACAGTTTGTAGATGTAATTACTGTGACTGGCGCCGTATCGGCATCTAAAAGTACCGGAGGACGTGCCCTTAGCAACACGAAGCAGTACATCGCAAGGAATTTGCTTCAGCGCTTCGCCTATAATGCCAGTCGCAGATGTTCGAACCTTAACAGCTCATCTCTAATGAGTGCTACATTGTTGCTAGGGCCCCTGCTCTGTTCAGCGATCGTGTAAACACGACTGCGGGTATTGTGTGCAGCTGCCGTCTATCATGTGCAGTGGCTTGCTTAACCGCTGCAGTGAGCACATGCTCATATTCGAATAAATTTCCAAATATTAAGGAAAATTAAGCAAGTGCTCACAGTCGCTTTACTAAGACCATTTTTAGCATAATTAAAATAGCAGGTCTCTATTGATTTCGGCGTGGAAAGCTTTCGCCATCAAGCAAAATTAACAGCTGCAGCGGACTAGCATAAACTGCATGTTGCAAGATCGCTGCGCTCGTGGCAAAATGGCATTGGGGCACGAAAGGTCTAATGAAATTGCCGGAGTTTCACGCGGGAAGATCTCCTTGAACAGGAAGCAAGGCACGTGGTCGAAACGTCAAAGAAACACACTCCTTTTCGTTTGTGCGTCAACACCCCCCCCCCCCCCCTTCTTCTGTATACATTACAATCGTCAGAAATGAGGAACGAGAACGTCGTTGCGATTGGGAAACGTAGTCGGCGTTTCTCGAATAAAAGAAAAACAACAAACTCTTCCCTCCTGAATAACGTAAGTTAATTACGAAAACGGTGGCAGGTTCGCATTTGGCATTCCTAAAGGTATAAGCGATGCCATTTCTGTCCACGCTTAAGAGAAATGACAGGAAAGGAAATTCTCAAACGAGCTTCATCATTGTCGTCACCGCAGCTGCGTAAGCAGCACCACACCGAGGAAAAAGGTCGCGCTGACGTGCGTATGTAGTGTGAACACGTACCGCGTGCATCATAACTGCGTCGCAGCGATCCAGGCGTGCCGTGGGACTTCCTGGGAGTTCCCGCCTTCATTGCGCATGCGCAAGGAAGGAAATCACTTAAGGAGCACGGCGGCACATCGCCCGTTTACCTCGCGATGTCGTTGTCTCTCCGTGCACATAGTTTCAACACACAAAGCTTTAACGTGCGTTTCTTTCAGCCGTGCTCACTGTAGCGTGCTCACTGCAGCAAAGAAATTCGGCGAAATAATTCCCCAGTCAATATAAACGTCATTGTTCGCGCTCACCTCGGAGATTATATATATATTTTTTTTTTGTATTGCTTAGCGCTGGGAGACAATTATACCATCAGCAGCTCAACGAAGTGTGCCTTAATCGTATATGTTTATGATGTAATGCGACCAAGCCTATCAGGGTCATAGCCCTCTTTTATGTGTGTACCTTCCTTTGTGCGTGTGCTTGTGTGTGCGCGCGTATTATACGTGCAAAATGTGAAAATATCGGGAAGGGTTTGCACTCCCCCCTCCTCTCTAAACCACACCGCTGGCTACGCCAGTGAAGCCTGTGAACGACTACGTTCTCTACAAACAAATGAACATGCAAAAAAAAATAGTGTCATTGGAGTTGTGTGCTTTCAAATTGTAATAGTGTTTTCCTTAGCGTGAGCTGCCATGCAGCCCTATACCTATGTATATAGAAAATGTACACGTAGTACGTGTATATGTACTATGAAGCGTACTATGTGCACGTACGCTATTGCGTAGTACGCTATAGCGTACTACGCAATAGAGCGAGGTTCGAAAGCTTATTACACACGCCTGTCGTTTAGCTTCTCTTGTGAGCCTCAGCTCAGTTGACGGCAGATCTAGATCTTTACAACTGCTAGACAGTGAGACGTGGGGCTCGTTGATCCCTGCTGATTTATTTCTCTCCCCATGTTCGTAATCGCACTACCGTCAGCGTAAATAGTTTCCGGTGACCACTTGTGGCGCGCTCGCCGGGGGGGAGCTCTGCACTCGCGCCTATACTGGCGTGATCTTTAAGCGTATCTTTTCGTGTAGACATGCCGACAGTTTTATTCCCTGCGAAGTTTCTCGGATTACCTCCTCGCGAATAGCGCCACTGACGACGCGTGTTGCGCGGAAGGGAGGAAGCCAGATGTTTCGGTCGCGCGCGCCGCGGGACAGTGAACACTCGTATATAAAGGAGACACTGGTAATGATAATGATCATCATATAAGTAAGCTAATCATAGTTAAGCATGCTGAACCAGAGCCATGGCGTCAAAGCGGTAAACTTGTTGAGCAGCCACACAGGTTGTTAAAGAAATGTACCAGGTGCTTGTGTAAATGTGTGCCCCATGATCTCCCGCGGTGTTTTCTACAGAATAGCCGATTGATAATCATACTTTGATGATCATCATACATTAATACGTTGATGAACGTTTTCGTTCAGTGATCTGAAGCTTTAGTGCCGAAACCACGTTACCCTCTCAATGCTACGGAGTTGTCAAGCTCGGAAGCGCAGCACTGAACAGGGGACAGTGAAAAATATACAGATTCAAGGAAGACATGTGCTGGCGTTTTCGAACGTCCTCTTCGAAAAACGTCGCGCCAGGAACGCTCGCGTTGTTCGCAGGCAACAACATCTCCAACTAACTTGTGACGCCTCTTTCATCCTCCACAGAAAAAAAGAAAAAAAAACTATGGCAACACTACAAAGTTCGCACTATCGGCAAAGTTCCCATGCCCGCAGACACGACATCTTCGTGCGGGCGTGATGGTGGAGCGTGCGGAGATGCATACCTCCGAACCGTTACCACACAGTCGGCCGACACGCTTGAGCGGCACCAGCTGCCAGCAACAGTGCTACGAGAGATCCAGAGCTATGTAGGCCCTGCCCATGCATCGCAAGCCGGCCGGGGCAGATAGGAACGGAGGAGCGATCCGTCCGCCGGTCCCTCCCGTGGCGCTGAAAGTGGTTTCAAGGCCAAGGTTAGGCCTCCGCAACAGGTGTACGCCGACCGACAACCCTGATGGGAACCCCACACTGCTGTCCCCCCTCCCCTCTTCTCACTGACGGGAAACGCGCGCGTCTCTCGTTCATTCCAATAGGAGGAGGGCAGGCTGCCGTCCGCAAAACCGACATTTATCACCCTCTCCCCGTGGCACAAGAGGGGCCTCGTGCACTGCCTCTCTCCCGACGAGAACAGCGCAATCCCACCTTCACTGCCTCGGCGCTCTTGGTGCGCACGCGTGTGACAGATAGAGGAGCGTTTGGCGTACGGATTCGGGCCGACAGCTCCCTCCGTTTTCATCGCCCATCTTTCTTCTTCTTCTTCTACGTCTTATCGTTTGCCTCATTGCTGCTCTTCGGTCTCTCGGTGAGCACGCGCTATCACGCGTACGACTCGGCAGCTGCAGCGAGATTGGTTTACCCCCTTAACTTTTCAGACCCTGCTTTTTTGTTTTTTCCTTGCTCGCTGATTCTCTTCTCAGCTTTCGGTGTCATTTTTCTTATTGACGTTCCGTCGTTCCTTCGCCTGTCCCTCCAGAGGTATTAAGGTACCTGCTATTCGTCACTCGTCTCGTGTAGCGAAACTTCTGATACGCGACTATAACTGCCAGATTGGAAAGCCAGGAGGCGTGGATGCGGACGCCAAGACTGTTCGTGAGAACTGATTCCGTTCCAATAAGAGGGAACGACAACGGTCCCATCAGGATCGTATACTCTTTGGGACTATCTTATTTTGTTTATTTCCATAGGAAGAAGCTGTTGATTGCGCACGCTCGCTGAAGAGACGAGCCCATCCGACGCGTGGTTCTGAGTCTCCTGTCCTCCTTTTCTGGAAGCGACTTGTATCAATGCGCGGTTACTCTTTCAGATGTGAACATGGGGTCTGCCGAAGTTACGACACACGAGATTATAAAATAGCCCGGGTGGTGCTATTTCACTTACGCCATCGCACTCTGCCATGATTTTGAAAACTTCTAACGTGTTCAGCAGTTCGCTGGTGAAACACGTAATATGCCTGACAACTTTAACAAGCGCGACGTGTCACAGAATTTGTTTATCGAAGTTCACCACTCAATCTCTGTTCCCACTCTTTTGTTCACTTTACCACAGGGACGGTCCGGAGTGGATCGAGAGACGCCGAAGCCTCAACAACGTGTTCCTCAAAACCAAGACAGTCACGGACAACGTGCCCGTCTTCAATGACGTTATCACTGACCTTCTGGATCGGTGGCAGGAAGCCCGCAACGACAACGGCATCTTGGAGAACGTCGAGCGCGAGCTGTACAACTGGTCCATAGAATGTACGTTGATTTTCAATGCCTGATTACGATTGCGAATATCGTTAAGGAAGTTAAAGAACCTGCAGCGTGGTCTCTGTTGACAAGGGCACGTCTCAAACACAGGCTTTAAAGAAAGGACAACATGGTTGCATCTTGAAGGGAGAAATGAATCGATAGATATGTCAAATAGGGCGAGAAGGTTAAGCGTAATATCGCCATGCAATAACCTTACTTCCTTGTAGTTTGCATTTAAAAAAATTAATACTTTAAGGGTTCATGAGTTCCGTTCTTATCTGTTCTGTTGTAACTTCTACATTGTCCAGAGCAAGTCCATACTTTTGCCGTATAATTCACGTGTCGTATCTTGCCCGAGCTTGTTCCGCCGGGACAGTTAGTTATTGCTTACAGCCTGTGACTGCGCAGATGACAGTATAACCAGAGAACATCTATAACAGCTCTGTATAGCACTGGCGCATCCCTCGGCCATGTCTGATCTTGCCGTTACTCTTTCTGCAGCTTTGGGTGCCATGATCTTTGGCCGGCGGCTGGGTTGCATCGCGCAATCCTCGAGCATGGAGAACGTGCACGAGTTTGTCCACTGCGTCCAGCAGATCTTCAACGAGTCGGCCAAGATGGCCATGTTCTCACCACGCCTCGCCTACCGTCTTCAGTTGCCCGTCTGGCGGCGCTTCGTCCGGGCAGCGGGACGAGCTCTCGAGCTCGGTAAGTGTGCGCCGTACTAGGGTGCCTACTGTTTTGTAACCATAAAGTCTGCGAATACAGTGGATTACCGAACAGGCCCTCATGGTTAATAGGTATAGTTGAAATATTATGCAGTGCAAGGGAAGAAAGTCATGCCTGAAAATGTGTTCTCTGTTTTTAGCTGGCAAAGTCTTCGCGGGGCGTTGTAGCGATATGGCAGCTACTATAGGAATGCCATGATAGCTTTACTGCAACACTGCACAACGTATCCAATGGAAGGGTGCCAAACGACGTCATACTATATATTCAAGCTTGTTTTCCAGATACTTCTACAGTGTAACACAAATTTCGTTCTGTTTCCATGACGCGTCTAGATGGGCCATCAGAACGCTTAAGTTTACTGCAAAGCAATGTGCGATGATAGTTTGACAGTGTTGATCTTTCCGGACTTCGTCCGAAAGAGTATTTTATTTGACAATAACTTCCGAGTGTGCTCTGTGTGATGTCTAACCTCCTGCTCCTTTCTTCTTTTTTTTAAACCTTGCAGCAAGAGACTACGTGGAGGAGAACGTGAAAGCAATCGCCAAAGATCCATCGTCAGCTGCCAAGCACAACCAAGGCATTCTAAGTCAACTGCTGCTGAACGAAAAAATCTCCGAGGACGAACTCGTCCGCATCGTCACAGACCTCTTTCTGGCCGCAGCAGACACGGTGAGCATCATCACGCACACCGTAATAATTGGTTTCCTACAAAGGCTGCAGTTCTTAAAAAGCTGAATACTGAAGTATAGCTTCCCTGACAACGAATGCATCACTGTAACGGTTGTCTCTGAACGTACGCTGAACCTCAGTGGGGTGTATAGATGGATGAATGACAATCAGAAGTACGCACGACGGTAATAGGTTACTCAAAGCCACTCCTTTATTTTTTTCCGCAGACGTCACATGCCACCCAGTGGGCGCTGTACCTTCTCGCCAAACATCCTGAGCACCAGGAGCGGCTACTCCACTCCGTGCGTAGCGTCCTACCGGAGGGTCAACCAATCAACGAGGAGAGCCTGGCGCGGCTACCCTACGTCAAGGCCGTCATCCGGGAAGCCCTACGGTAAGTCCCAATTCCTGAGAGTAAACACTCGTACTCGTGGTCCTAGCTGAATTCCAGCTTTTAAAAACCATGCACTCAGAACGCACATCTCTTAAGGAATGCACAGTGCTCCAGACTAGGACCAGGTATATCAAACATGTCAGTCTATCTTCAAATTACTGGTAGCTACGGCCGTTTTTGTCGTACCAGTTAAATAAGCTCCGTTGGCATGAAAGCTCATGGTACAAGCTGCTGGGTGAAGTCGGGACAGCGTCGAAGTACATGACGTGCCTTTCTTCGATGATTGAACCACTAGTCCCGGAATCTGTCGATTAATGACATGTGCGTCAAATTCTGCACGTGCTGCCGCTTCGATTATCTTGCATTCTGATTGAGCTTCTTCACCGCATGCCTCTTTACAGATTGTACCCGGTGGCGCCTTTCCTGACAAGAATCCTCTCCGAAGACATTGTCCTCGACGGATACCACATTCCCGCTGGGGTAGGTGTCTGCAAAGATCTCTTCTCGAAGCCCTTCATCTAGTCCTTTCCCCTTTATCATTATTTAGTTTCTTTGTGTATCAGTTTTCTGAATACTTAGACGCTGCAGTGTAATGTTTCTTTCTGCCTCATCATCATCTTCTTCCTTTCTTTTTTTTTTTCTCGCACACTGCCTCAACTTCCTCCTATCCCACCTCAAGAGTTGCGCACCCTTGTATCTCGGCTTCATATCGCGGCGCCACCGAGTTTTTTTGTACAATCTAAGCGGACCGTCCCAGACACCGCTCGGTCTTTTCTTCGCAGTATCGTGTTCGCAGCGGGGAGCAGAAAAATAAGAAAAAAAAATCGGCGCCTCTCCGGGGGCCAAGTTCTCGCACGCGTTGCTTAGATGCGCGATATTGCTTCAGCTCGCATGACGCCCTTGAAGGTTCCAGCGTGAAATGGAAGGACTCTGTCGCAGGGGGGAGGTGGGTGGAGACGACGACGGTTCAAATTGCATTGCAGCACTGCAGCGCGACATTCTTTCCTGCGGAATTTAGCCGGGGCTAGCCTCGCGTGTATAGCATTCACACGATGGGACGGATCGCGGCGTGACGTGGCTCGGTGCGTGCCGCGTTGCGTCGCACAAAGGGCGCGACAGCGCAGCCACGTCACACTTAGTCGGATGGCTGATTAAGCGATTCGTTTGACCTGCATCGTGTAAACTCGATATAGCAGGCAATGTTTTCATGGACGGCTCACAATTATGCGAGTGGGATGTCTCATAGGAAGTAATGGTGAAAATTTCGATGGCAATGATATATATACGGGATATTACTTCAACGAACTCGATGACGGTCCTTTCTCTGTTTTGTCTATTTATTGTGTTGCTCGACGAAGGTATGCCAATCCAAAGAAAGCAAAGTGAAAACGGTTTCCGTCATTTTTAAGTAAGACCGTGATCTTCCAGAAGCGAACGAACAAACTCATTCAGTACGCTTGTACCCGGCAAACAGCTATCAATGAAACACTGATTTGATTATTCGGCTGACCACTACGTCAGCGATTGAAATACGTGCGCTTTTACGATGTGATAAGCGGTGATCTGGCCGTTCCCGTAGACAAGGAAAATAACGTTGGGCCGGAGCGTTTAGTTTAGCAATAGTATCATATTCGTGGCCGATAGCCGCAGGGTATGTGTCGCACTTTCTAAGATCAACATAATCATTAGGCTGCAAAATGGGCTCGCAGGCGGTCGTGTTTCTGTTACATCCACTATTGCGTTAAAACCTCTATGCCGTACCATTTCTTCACCTAACTTCTCTTTATCTAACTTGGCCACTGGCCCTGTGGTCACACTGTGATTATTTCGCTCATCGTGGATGCCATATTTTTTTTCTGTCTTTGCAGAAGCTCATCCTAATGTCCCTGTACACTACTGGGCGAGACGAACAGCACTTCTCTGATCCGCACGCGTTCAAGCCCGAGCGATGGCTGCGAGATCGCGAACGCCCGGGCCAGGTCAACTCGTGGGCCTGCCTTCCGTTCGGCCTTGGCGCCCGCTCCTGCATCGGACGACGGGTCGCCGAGGTCCAGATGCAGTTCCTCATTGCACGGGTGAGTACTGCCTCATTAATCATAGCTTCCGAGACGTGCGCTTTGTGCTCTCGGAGGCCCGAGTCGTAAAATAAGGATATTCGATTTGCCATTCCTGGCTGTCCAGGACTGACAGAGACGGTGGTTTCGGTCTACGGGTATTGAAAATGTAGCCTTCCGGCTAATCCTGGTCAATCCGCCACGACAAATCAAATAGACCCATTAATTAATCATGCGAACACTTGGTAGTTGTAATGATGAGGGCACTCTTACGTTGGTTCTACTTCTTTAATTTTACAGTACAGAGTAGTTGAGTAGTTCTTTCCTTTATTGATTCCGTGTTACAGCATTTAGGTCCGTTAAATAGGGCTTTAAATTTGATATACATATAGAATTGCCGCAAACATCTTTTCTCAGTTGCTGGCGCTTAGACAAGCCATATCATGTATCTTTTATGTGTCAGCCAGTATATGCGAGGGAAACATTGCGCAGAACAGCGAATAGACATGGTAGAGTGCCCGTCCTTCCGTAAGCAACATCACGATCTGTGCTTTTGATGACGTGAGCTGCTACTGACCATGAAAACACTGCGTTTGGTGTGGCGAATGAAGATATGCGAGTCTGTCCAGCTTAGTTCGAGTTTCTCTACAACGCGACCTTTCTGTTCCTCGTTCCCGCAGACGGTGCAAAAGTTCCAGCTGACTCCAAGCACGGACAAGGACGTCCAAATCAAGATGCGGCTCATCACCACTCCCGAGGAGCCAATCTCTCTGCGAATGACCCCTCGGTAGCGGCCTGCAGTCTGTGGAAAGAAAAGACAAGCGTGTCACAAGCGATGCGAGTTGTCCGTGACACGGCGACGTCTACCCCGGCGCCGCCGTCGGACCGAATGCCGGGGATCCAGCGCCCATCTATGCGGCATCCTGGAAGGCAACCGGCGTGCCGGTCGCGTCGATGTCAAGAACCAAGCTCGCGCCCTCGCCGCCTCCATTGGGCCCCGAGCATGCCAGCACTAGCGCCAAAGACGAGGGCAGCCCAGAGCACGGCAAGCCCAGCTGGGACCACGCCCGAAAAACGCACACACGCACACAAACACACAAATACACTGCCCCGCGCAAGGCGTGGCATTGGCGTCCCTTCCGCTGGTCGGAAGTCAGGCTTAACGCGACTCCATGTATCGTGACTGCGAAGCAACCTGATCCCAGCGTCACAACGAGACCTTTTCTTGGCATTTTGCCGATCTATGCTCCCAAAAATCCGTAAGCCAGACGTGGGAGATTTGCATTTGCTGGCAATTTACGAGGCCCTGGTCTCGGGCACACTACTTAAGAAGGACGCGTTTGGTTTTCTACAAGCAGTGCTGTTGTTTTGTGTTAATGTCCAGAAACTACGGTGATGACCCGTTGTTTCTCTCGTAACCGTAGCAACGTCGAGTGCTCGCCGGAAAGCTCAGTTGCACGCGCAGAAAGCGAGTGTCCTTTCACGATTCATGTGGAGGTCTTTCCCTATGCCTCCACTGGCAAAAGGATTACAGCAAAAAATTATTAATGCAAGACAAAAAAAAAACGAAAGCAAAATAAAAGCTGCCGAAATTAAGTGACCTTGTTATGCGTAATATGCTTGTCGCCTAGACGTACGAAAAACGTAACATCAAACTGCTGCGTTGGTACAGATCTTCCCTGTAATATCCTCTGCTGGACGGTCTGACCAAACTCTGAGCTTAACCGACTTGCAATAACGTTGCTTTCACTACGTAACACGTGCCTCATTGAATGACAATCGAATGCTCCAGAATGTATTGCGTAAAGACATGCTACAAAGTCGATCTTGCAGTGTAGGGCAGGAAAACGTGTCTGCATACTTAAGCCACTGACCTTATGCCTGTATAACGCTTGGATCGCGATTAACCACTCTTAAGCAGTGTTTTTTGCAACGACCTCGAAAGCAATAATTTCTACACCTTTTGTAATAGGCCTCTAGGTTTCTTGCGACGAACGAAACTTCTGCAGTCTTGTGCAACATCGCGCGGAATGTCCAAGATATGCGACGCTATAGCGTATATTCTCTCCGAGTTTGTTGTAACGAATCGGCGTGCCTAACTTGTACAGCATCGCCGCTGTGGGCGTTCACGTACTGTTGCAGTGAATGTGTATACATTAACAGGTGGAAGCACTAGTCCGTTGGAAGTCTGTTTGTGATGTCTTATGGAGCGATATGCGATGTGTGACTGGTGCTACGAGCGTACACAGCACAATCACAATTAACGATGTTCTAACCACACATGCACGTTATCTTGTTCCTTCTCCTTTCCTTATCTCTCTCTCTTACCAGTACCTTTAGTAATACCTACTAACGACTCATTTGTTACGATCTCATGCGCGTTGTTTTTGAGAGGACAACTCGCAGCCTTTCGAATGACGTCACACGACGACGTTCCATACCACCTTGTTTCACTGGGGTTTTAAGGACGGGTCACACACTGGCTCACAACAGCCCGGTTAATACAGTAATGTCCTAAACGGAATGCGCCTTAAAATGAGCGTGCTGTGCTGCGTTCAAACTGCGTTTCCTTAACGCTGCCGCTTCCTGGAAGGCGATACTGATCTCTCTTTAAAGACACGTTAGCTAGTAACGTTGCTCAGAGTCTATTAAGCGTTTTTACTTCAGACGATGATCAGAACATGAAGCCTTGGTTAAGGCGTGCTGCGGGCCAATCCGCCGAATGTTATTTATTCAATTTTTTTTCCCGAAACACCTCCGGACGTCAGCGCGGATGTCAGAGACCAGCGAGTGCCATTCAGCGTGTGGTTATCTCTAGCAGCAGCAGTAGCGTAGAGATAAGCGTAGCCGCGTCTGAAGGTCGGACGACGTCAAGAACTGCAAGCAAGCGACCACAAAGAGAAAAAAAAGTGTTGCAAAACGAATTTCTCAGAAATGAAAACCGTCTGGGCCACACTTGCTGAAGAGGCATAGCGTTTGCCCTTCAGTACGAGTACGTCGTCTTAAATCGCTAAATTTCCGAGCAGAACTTTCGAAGTACTCGAACCCCTGAGGCATCTCTGAGGCGTGGCAGAAAGTTTCCTGGGCCAATTTTAATGCGTGATCAGGTGAAGGCTTCCTCTAGGATTTTGTCTTGTATGTTCCTACGGTATTGACGTGGGAAGGGTGTACGTACGTCATACCTTGCTCTTCACTGCAATACTAAACAAAAACAGCGGGAGCCTTCCCACACGACGCAGCTTTCCCGCAAAGTAGAAGCATATCGATCGTCAATCGGTGTTGTGCTCACGTAGAAAACAACAACATAAAGTAACGATGAAAAGGAGCGTATCGTTCGTCACAAGCTTTGCCAACACGGAGCCAAGTCGTATACATGCCCTACGTGTTCGACCTTTCTATTTTTTTTTCTCGAGGTAGACTAATTTCGTTTCCTCGTCGATATTTGTATCCATTTTCTCGGTGTTTGTCCCGACTATTTATTTCTCTCCCGACCTTGGTGTGTACACTTTTGAGGAGCCTTGATCTCTATACACGGTAGCGTTTTTGCGCTGACGTCTGTGTGTTCCTTGTTCGCAATGTGCCCGTGTTTACACAAACACCTTCTTGCGTCGATCAAGCGCGTTCGCGCTATCTCATTCCTTTATATTATTACCTCCTTCGGTTCCTCCTTTATCGGAAACAATCGCGTTTCTCAGCTCAAGAGCTGTCGATGTGTGTCAAGCTTAAGCGGCATCACTATGTAATTCGGCGGGCAGCACAGCTCAAAGCAATGCTCGATGCCTCCCCCCCCCCCCCCCTCCCCCCCCGACTTTTCATTCCTACGGCGTCGTTCGCCCACAGCTGACCACGCGACAATCACAAATTCTGTGTACGTGTAGTTTCGTTCTCCTCTCTCCTTATCACGCCAACTAACCACCTAAGAGTCACCACACATCCTGTCGTAAACGTCACCTCATCATCACAGATTTTAATGCACCGTACTGCTCGAAACCTACACAAATACACCTTCTTTTCTTTTAAACTTCATCGCATATTATATTTATCTATTTATCATGTCGACCAATCATAAACGAAAACTCGCGACTGCATGTGTGTTTCGAGGTTAGTCTCGGAAATTTTTTCGACACGGTCGCTGCCAACACACACACACACACGAACACACGAACACGTTCAATGAGACGTATGTCTCGAACAACCCACCGACTTAATTATGTATCTTGTTCTCAGTGTTCACTCTATCCTTTGTATAGGAAGTCGCGACTGGTATCGAATGTCTTGTTAACCCCAGATTCCTCGAGCGTGTTTTACGTATATATATATTTTTGTACAGCTTCGACGCGTCTGACGCTGTTTACTCTTGACCACAAAATATAAGTGCCACATTGTACAAAACTCTCAGGTTGGGGATCAACCGTCATGTCTTGTCTCCTACATTGACCACTAACTCGCCGCGCGCGCCAGTGTGTTGTTTTGCTCCGCTGCAGATGCCCTGAACATGTGCAATCACATTACTTCATTCGTGCATCTGCTCACGTGTTCGCGTGTGTGAAAGTGCACTGTGATTTTTTTTTGTACGACAAATATCAATGCCTTCACCTTTTGTAGTAGTTACCAGCACTGCTTTTTGAGCGTGTGTTGTACCTTATGCACAACACCCGTCGACGTGTTATCAGATGCGAGGAACAATCAATGCTGCACGCGACTGCGTACTTATATGCACTCACCTGGCTTCGTGGTCGGCCCAAAAAGCCCTAGAAATGCACCTCTACGCACGCCACTTGTGTGCGCACGTATATTTTTGTATAATATGCGGTGTAGCACCAGCCGACCGCGTGCCTGTACAATAAATATGGTGTGTTGTCAATGATGTACTCATGTTGTGGGACAAAGCGATTTTTTACTAACATGCCAGTCGCTGACTTTATTTTTTTTTCTGTGGCGCGAAACGAACGAATGAAAATAAAATACCTTGCATTTGTACGAACAGTTGGTTTCCTGTCGTTTTATTCTGGCTCTCATCCGAAGGGCCGGAAACAAAATGCTTATTTTCCATGGTCACTCCTTTCCATGGTCACAATTACAAATTATTTTCCATGGTCACAATTACAAATTTCATAATGTTCCCAACACTGGCCAACTGCAATTGGCAATCTTCAAATCACCTCATCGCGCCACATCCCTACAACAGGAGACACAAAGTGGTTCCTTGATGGTATTGTGCGGTGCCCCTAGTTCACAGCAGCATTAGTATCTGCTGAATCCGATGATGATGATTATGATTTTGACGCGTAAAAAGCACCACTACGCGTTCTAGTGCTGAGGACGGTCTCGGTCAGTTTCCCATGACCCTTTCCTCCGATGGCTGTCGAACACATTCGAAAGCTCTTTTCCGGTCGAACTGAAACTGGAACACTGGAAGAGAACATGGGCGTTAGTTAAATCGTCGATGCAACTTTCGCATGTATGACTGTTGGCCATTCCGCTCCGTAATTCATTCATCAAAGCTACCAATTCACAGACACATTAAGCAGTGTCGTAGTCTACCCTCTTTTATTTCCTTTTTTTTTCTTCATCTTTCGTACTCTCTAAAGTCTCCTTTCTATTCTTATATTCCCCTTAAGACTTCTCGCCAGCACAGTGTCGCCGGAAGGTCTAAAAACTGGCTAAGTTCCCCGTCTTTCCATATGTGTTCCTTTCCTTATGAGTCCGCTTTCACCTTGCGGACGTGTGCTTGTTTTTTGGTAGCTACAGACATAAAGCAATGCGAGCTACATCAAATTCAGTTATCCCAACGCATGGCTAACATTGTGCAAAACTATTCCAATGCAACACAGCGCGAAGGATCAAGGACAAGAGAGATGATCACTTGTGACAGATTCCCCTCTTATACAAGACAGCCTGATGGGCAGCCACATTTTTGTTGAATATTCAAAGAATAAGCACTTGTTTATGCAGACATGCTTTCAAAAAATTGCATTTCTACTCTGCGCATGGCCACTGAAGTACCACTGACACAGATGTCACACTTCGAATTCACAAACTAAGCCTTCGTTATTTCTCGTGGCACGGTATTCTCGCTTTTTCCGAGTATGCGGATATTAGAAAGATCTGCCCACAAGCGCACTATTCACAGTGCGCACGTGATTGCGCACAAACCTCATTTTTTAACCCAATGCTCACGTTCCGATTGCATGTCATTGACAAAGCGGCCAGTCTGGCCGATATACACTTTGCCGCAAATCTATAGGCTTTTTGGTCAACTGTGTAGGCTTGTATAGGCACATGTATACGTGTACGTAAATATATACATGTACGTAGGCACATATTACAAACATGTAGGCAGATGTATAGGATTGTATAGGCCGTTCTTGTTAAAAATGCAGCCACAATAAGTTTTATTAAAATGAGACGAAACATTCAGAAATCCAGCAATACAAAACTTTCAAACGATTACCTTTCTGGTGAAAAATGAACCCACAATCCCTTTTATGAAAGTGGTACGAAATTTGCAGAAATCGAAAGACACAAGGGTTTACAAAGGCTGATCTTTTGATGGAAAATGCACCAACAATCAATTTTATGAACAGGGGACGAAACTTTCAGAAATATCGAAATACCAGATTTCCAAAGGCTATGCACCACAACCAATTTTATGAACATGGGACGAGCCTCTCAGAAATAGAGAAATACCAGATTTCCAAAGGCTATGCACCCACAGTGAATTTTATGACCAAGGGACGCAACTTTCAGAAATAAAGAAATACCAAATTTCCAAAGGCTATGCACCCACAATCAATTTTGTGAACAGGGGACGAAACCTTCAGAAAAAGAGAAATACCAGATTTGCAAAGGCTATGCACCACAATCAATTTTATGAACAAGGGACGAGCCTCTCAGAAATAGAGAAATACCAAATTTCCAAGGCTATGCACCCACACTTAATTTTATGCCCAATGGGACGAAACTTTCAGACATAAAGAAATACCAGATTTCCAAAGGCTATGCACCCACAATCAATTTTATGAACAGGGGACGAACTGTCAAATATAGAGAAATACCAGATTTCCAAAGGCTATGCACCCACACTGAATTTTATGACCAAGGGACGAAACTTTCAGAAATAAAGAAATACCAGATTTCCAAAGACGATGCACCAACAATCAATTTTATGAACAGGGGACGAAACTTTCAGAAATATCGAAATACCAGATTTCCAAAGGCTATGCACCAAAATCAATTTTATGAACATGGGACGAGCCTCTCAGAAATAGAGAAATACCAGATTTCCGAAGGCTATGCACCCACACTCAATTTTATGACCATGGGACGAAACTTTCAGAAATAAAGAAATACCAGATTTCCAAAGGCTATGCACCCACAATCAGTTTTATGAACAGGGGAAGAAAACCTTCAGAAAAAGAGAAATACCAGATTTCCAAAGGCTATGCACCCACAGTGAATTTTATGACCAAGGGACGCAACTTTCAGAAATAAAGAAATACCAGATTTCCAAAGGATATGCACCCACAATCAATTTTATGAACAGGGGACGAAACCTTCAGAAAAAGAGAAATACCAGATTTTTGATGAAAAATGCAACTACAATCAATTTTATGAACAGGGGACGAAACTTTCAGAAATAGAGAAATACCAGATTTCCGAAGGCTATGCACCCACAGTGAATTTTATGACCATGGGACGAAACTTTCAGAAAAAAAGAAATACCAGGTTTCCAAAGGCTATGCACCCACAATATGTTTTATGAACAGGGGAAGAAAACCTTCAGAAATAGAGAAATACCAGATTTCCGAAGGCTATGCACCCACAGTGAATTTTATGACCAAGGGACGCAACTTTCAGAAATAAAGAAATACCAGATTTCCAAAGGCTATGCACCCACAATCAATTTTATGAACAGGGGACGAAACCTTCAGAAAAAGAGAAATACCAGATTTTTTATGAAAAATGCAACTACAATAAATTTTATGAACAGGGGACGAAACTTTCAGAAATAGAGAAATACCAGATTTCCGAAGGCTATGCACCCACAATCAATTTTATCCACAGGAGATGAAACTTTTATAAATAGAGAAATACCAGATTTCCAAAGGCTATGCACCCACAATGAATTTTATGACCAAGGGATGAAACTTTCAGAAATAAAGGAATACCAAATTTTCAAAGGCATAGGCTTACGTTTTTGATGAAAAATGCACTCACAATCAATTTTATGAACTAGGGACGAAACTTTCAGAAATAGATAAATACGAGATTTCCAAAGGCTGTGCACCCACAATCAATTTTATGATCAGTGGACGAAACTTTAAGAAATAGAGAAATGCCAGATTTTCAAAGGCTCTAGGCTTACATTTTTGATGAAAATATGAAACCACAATCAATTTTATGAACAGGAGACGAAACTTTTAGAAATAGAGAAATACCAGATTTCCAAAGGCTTACCTTCTTGATGAAAAATGCACTCACAGTCAATTTTATGAACAGGGGACGAAACTTTCAGAAACAGAGAAATACTAGATTTCCGAATACCAGATACCAAATTTCTGGCATGGTTGAGGTGTCCATAGAAGCATATGCGTGCGCTCGGGGGAGGGGAGGGCAGGGGTGCCAATGCTACTACTACTAATTTGGAGATCTTTACGAAAACGCCAAGCTGGAAATCACAAAGAAGATTAAAAAAGCTTTATTGAATCAGTGCTAACGAGGATATTCGTAAATTTGTGGTGACACCATACTCTAAATTTGTGCACGTAAAATAATGACGCACAGCGGGTCTGATTCAGACTCAAAATGTCGGACCGGGCGACATTGATATCATCATGACGTTGTCACGCGGAAATAGAAAAGTTTCTGCCGTCAAAGAATCGTTGACATTCTAAGGTTTTACGTACTAAACTACGACAGGATTGATCACGTGGTATACGCCATACGGGATAGACTCCTGGCCAATTTTGACCACACGGTGTGCTTTAACGTGAACCCCAATCTAAGCACACGAATGTTCTTGCATGTCAGTCCCAACCACCTGAGATCACCATAGCCAGGAATCGAGACCGGATATTGAGCTTGGCAGTGCAACACCTTACCCGCTAAGCTACCGCGGCAGGTCAACTTCCTTAAGTCATGTAGTATAGGGTTAGATATGATGAGAGGGCACTCTTCTGTTTTTGTCTTCTCTTTTTTCTCTCTCTGAACTCGTCGTCTCGCCCATCAGAGTTATTGCATGCCGCGCCAGAGAAATCGGCGCTTGTGTTTTGGGAGCGAAGCAGAAGATGACGACGAGGACGAAGAACAACAGGACGAAGAGAGCGCGTGACACTTCGTGATGCTTTTCTGGTGCCACCGCACAATATACGGCGAGTTACAACCGAGGAGAAATTTTTTAACCTCCTTGGTTACAACAGTATAGCTGTTGAAATTTTTCAGATGGCCACGCACGTTTCTTTTCACCTTTCTCGCCAGGTGTTTCATTACGTCACCGTCCATTCACCTTGCTGGCTATCGAAATAGAAGCTCGGCCCATGTTCACAATGAAAACGTTTACGCAAGAATTTATTGTAAGAGAAACTTTTCGGTGGTGGTAGTGGTGGTGAACTTTCTGTAAATGCTGATGGTGGGACGTTTCATTAGCGACGGCAGCTAGTAACTATCAACTAGTACTTTGATGGAGTGTTTCATTAATTCCCGCTCCATTGAAACATGTATACCTGTATTAGTAGCTCTTATGTACGAAGCCTTTACGTCGTGATCTTATTTTATTGCGATAGCAATTATATGGGCACTCTCGGCTGATTTTTGGCGTTAACGTCGCCATCATGTCCCAGATATGTATATGTATTTATATATATAAAAATGCATAAAGAAAAATAAATCAGCAGAAAAAATCCCAAAGCACCTGATCGGGGATTTGAACCAGCGACCCCTCGCTCTACAGCCTGCTGCACTAGCCAACACAGCCACGCGCCATATTTGTGCCGGCGTTATAACGGCGAGCTATTCATATGCACTATTTGCCGCTCGCTGTACGCAGATCTCGGAACAGCTTGAGCGTGTTTTCTATCACGCAACGCTTTTACAGTTTTTTTTTAAATTGAAAACTGCCCTAGAGACGCGCACGGAAAAGTGGCCCCCTTCTGTACCACTCATGATGTAGAAGGGGAAAAAAAAGAACACATGTAATTTAAATTACATTACAAATTACAGCCTGCCGAAAGTAGTTAGATTAGATTACTATTGCTGTTGAAAAGTAAGAAAAGTACTCTGAATTACCTTCAACAATTGTTCAAGCAACGTTATTTAAGGTTTCCAGTTCGGATGCTACGCGGCTTTCCTGTGGGCTGCCTCGTTCTGATGCTTGATGTATGGCACTCAGATAAACTTTTTCCATTTTTATTTGCTTTCTGGGTCAATTTTCTTATTGCCATAAAAAAAGCGGACATGCTGTAGTTTGGAAATTGGGAAAGTAACAAGTAATCTTGAAATTCCTCCCTCGAAGTAATCACTGCATTATTAAATTACCAGCCCACAAAAGTAATCCTCATCACAGCAACAAGTAATTTCATAACTGCAAAGTCTGGTTGACAAATCCGCAATCGCATTAGGGAGTTTCAGCACAGTCAGTTCTGTGTACCAATTCTTTTAATTATTTATCGTTGGCAGTGCCCATCACGACATGAGGCCATCATGCGACGTAACCGATGAATATGTTCCCCCCTAAGTACTTTTACTTTGTACGCGAAGACGCAGATCACAATGTAAAAAAAAAATTAAGGCAGCTTCACACTAGTGGTGCCAGGCCTGAAGGAAGTGCGGAACCGGGCGGCCTTCTTTATTTGTCTTTATTTTTATCTTCCCTTCTTCATCTCTTTCTTTCCTTTTATCTCTTCTATCTATTTTTGCCTGTCTTTTTCTGTCTGTCCATTTTTGTTTCTTTCTCTTTATATCTAGTTCTTTTTTTCTGTCGCTATTTCTATCTTTCTTTCTCTTTCTTAACCTCGTTTTCTATCCCTTTCTCTTTCTGTCTATATCTTTCTCTCTTTCTTTGATTTTCTCTCTTTCTGCATTTCTTTGTCTTTCTTTTTCTCCCCTTTCTTTCTCCCCATTGCTTTGCACGCGCTAGAAAGGTAGAGGCCATTCGCGATTATGATAGTTTCTGCGTACGCGTAAAGGCATAACAAAAACCATAACAGCTCTGCTGTAAAAAAAATGAGGAGGTGTTCCACTCTGTGGAGATGGAGGACCAGCGAATATATAGCACGTCACGCGGGTTCACACAAGGTTGCATGTATATATTTTCATCATTTGGGAATGGTAGCGGCGATAGCTTTGTGATTTCTGTGCTACGCGAAAATTGGTTCGCTTGCAACCTTAGATTCTTGGCCGAAGTTAAATCTAAACACCCTTGTTGAGTAGTTGAGCGAGTTGGATCGGTGAGGCGCTCCAAACAAAACTCTTCTAGCACGAACTGACTGGAATATTAACGCGATAGCGTTAATGAGCTCGTTTCACAGAAATTCCGGCGTCGGCGTCGGCGTCGTTGGTTGCGAGCGAAAAATCATCACCTTGTCCGTGACCGAAAAAATCGAGAAAGATGCAAATAAAATAAATAATAAAAATTTTTGGGTCCCAGGGAGTATCGAACCCGGGCCGTCTGCGTGGCAAGCAGGTGTTCTACCACACAGCCACGCCTCTGCTTGGAAACACAGTGAAAATAACTTCCTCTGCTTGGAAATGCAGTGAAAATAACTTTCATGCTTCGCAAACGCAGACATATTTTATATACAGGCGTCGCATTATAACATGTAATATCCCAGGAATATTGCGGGGTACAAGCGTACATTGCCATCGGGCGTCAGAATATGTGACTATCATAACGATTTCGTAGTTTAAAGCCGGCCACCCATTACAAACGGCACACACCTTACTGCGCGTATTCCCTTAACACCACGTAGTGGGTGCATAGTATGCACTATGTGGTTGAAGTAGGCACTCGGGACAGGATGTCGCTATCGCGTTCAACTCTTAAAGGCGAAGGTTAAGGGCCCCCCCAATTTTTTTCTTGTCTGGTTTATTATTATTATTATTATTATTATTATTATTATTATTATTATTATTATTATTATTATTATTAATGATAGAAGTAGTGCTTGAAGGCTGTTTTACCTCTATGGTAAGATTGTACTATCTATGGAATCAACCTACGCTCATCTTCGTCATTGCTGACGCACGGACACCAAAAAAAAATAATAATACAGGGAGGCCTAGACATATATTGCTTCGTAAAAAAAAACAAATAAATATGTGCCGTATATTCGCAGCTGCACCCGCTACAGTGTTTCCAGGAATGATGATCTGCCCCTGTATTCATAGAAAAGCTAAAACAGGATTACCTGCGCCTGCTTTTAATGTGCTCCGTATTTCGCAGTGAACTTGTGAAAGGGAAAATTTCCAAAAGGAAATCGTGTACGCCGGATATTTTTTTTCTACGATCTTAGTGAACCTATGACGGCTTACGAACCGTTAAAAATAGCCTATTTTCGCTCGTTCAGTGCTGTTGCTATAAGAAGCGCGACGCACATAGAATCAATAGATATATGAGCGTTGCTCGTAAAAATTTCTAGTACCGCCGGTGCTATTCATTTACTAAAGCGAAAGTAAAGCGAAAGTCTGAAAGATCGCGGCTCGCGGTACGAAAAGCCACGCGATCTTAGTGAGCTTAATAAAAATTAGAAATCACACGCTTCTAGCCCCAGAATTCTGCGTGGCAGTCAAGTATTCTACCACAGAGCCGGGCCAGTACTTCAAGCTGCTTTGGAAAAATACACTATACAGTCGTCATGTCGGGCCGGAAACGCATTAATACATGTAATATTGCGTGGGAGAAACGTAGTGGCGTAGCCAGGAGAGTAGCTTGGGGGGGGGGGGGGGGGGGGAGAGGGCTGGTGTGAGAGCCTCAAATGGTTCTGTTCACGCTCCCGTCCGCGAAACTTGCGCGAGATCTTGCGAGACATAGAGAGACCCTGCATGGCTCGTGAAGTTTCGCAAAGTCTCGCCAGATCTCGCCCAAGTCTCGCAAGCTCTCGTACGGCCCCGTACAAAAAATCACCGGCCAGGCACTCCGTACAGATGGTTAACCAGCGAAGCTGAAACGTGCGGCCACAGGTGGTTGCAGACGTCGCAGCCGAAGACAAAGTGCCGCTCGAGAAACTCCCGCCGAGACCGGGCGTCGGCCCTGGCGAACGCGTTCCCGTCATTGCCGCGTTGACGCTGCTCTGACCGCAACGCCGCTTCCTCGGCTCGCCGTTGTCGCTTGCATTGTGCTCGGAAGGCTGCCGGATCCTCGGTGCGCAGTTGCTGCTTGCGCTTCGCCACCCAGGCCTGTTCTTGTTCCCGGACTTCTGCATCGGCCTGGCGAACATGAATTCTCTCACGGATCAGCTGTCGGCGCTGTTCTTGGAAAGCTGTCTGCTGTTCGGGCGTTCGTACGATCCGTGTCCTCCCCATGTGGAAGTTGTAAGATGAAATTGTTGCGCGCTAGCTCAGCGGCACGGCTACGAAGGGATGAATGACGTCAGTGACGGCGCAGCCAATGGCACGCGTGCTTGCCTTGGTACGACGTAGAGAATGGCGTCACTAACGGCGCTCCCAATGGAGCGCGCGCTTGGGTGTAACGTAGAGAACGGCGTAACTGACGGCGCAGCCAATGGAGACCGTTATCGTTTCTTGTGGCGCATATACAGCTTTCGCTGTAAAACCCAGGTGACCTACTCCGGTGATGACATCCCATCATGACGTCATCTCGTGACATCACCATAACGTCGCATGTCACAAATCTTGTGAAGCGGTCGTGACGTCACGGGATGACGTCATCAATTCGCATCATCGATCGGTCTAAGGTGGGCCGATCCCAGAGGCAATGCTACCCCACGAGAGGTGCAGAAAGCATCAGTGGAGTGGGAAGAACAGTGGAGTCGACTGAAAAAGCCAGAGTAATTTATTACGTGTCTCTCGCAATGCGTCTCCTTATGTCTTGCAAGAATTATCCCTGATTGTATAACTCGGTGCATTCCCAAGTGCGCAGCAGGCTTCCACCTTCAAATGTTACAAAGAGTGTAAGATAATGCTATTTTTGTTTTAACAGCGAAGCTATTTAAGCCGGCCGTAAAAACTTTGGTGTGTCCAAAGACTATCGTCACCATGAACTGGTATATGTGCCACAGGCATTGGGCAAATACCAGCTCTACTTACTACTTACCGCTGGTCCACTAACCACTTACCGCTGATGCACTAAAAATGAAGAAGGCAACAGACGGGCGGCCAACACCAGTCAAGATTTCTACGTATACTTGACCAGTAATTGCGAAAGGCTTTAATAAAGCGTCGTGAATAACCTAGGGATAAAAAATGCCACAGTATCACCGCAAGGGCGAAGCAATGAATGCGATAGCAACAACTTGGGATTTCACGCGAAGAACGCCAAGCAGAGCGAAATTTGGAGCGCGCTACTTAAGCCCAAAGGGCGCACGAAAAGAACAAACACAGGACGAGCGCGAACTAACAATGTTCACAGCTCGACACTTAACGCTCTGCTCAAATACAAAGGGTACACGAAACATACGCTCAGGTATACACAGGACGAGCGCGAACTAACAAGTGTCCCAGCTGTTACTTCACTGTGTTTGAACAGCGCGCTTCTTTCGCGAACGGGGCTTCTGCAGCGAGGGAAGTGACCTTTGTGCGCTCTGTAACCTAAACGCAATATTTTTTGGCGAAAGCACACGACGTAAAGCCGCGCCGATCCCGAGATAAGCACGCACGTGCGCGCGCAAGGGCACGGGCGACTAGGCCGCGAGGGCAAAGGGCAGGTTCCAACGAGTGGCGCCCAGCGCGCACTTCGCGCCATCTCGCTGGTTTGCTGGTAAGGCAGAGAACACGCTGATGTACCCCTGAGATGGGCGTACCGCCAGGGGTGAATGGTGTATATAAATAGCTCGCCGTTAGCATGCTGAAGGACGTGCGCTTCTGTGGCCCAGCGGTTAGCGCCGCACGCTTCGGAGCGAGAGGTCGCCCGTTCGATTCCGCGCGTCGGAAAATGTTTTTGCGAATTACTTTTCTTCGTGGCTTTTATATTTATATATATGCATATACATATACGGGGCATAACAGCGACGGCAAAAAGCAGCCGAGAGTGTCCATATAATTGCTATCGCAATAAAACCATGGCCGCACGTTTCAGCTTCGCTGAAGCATCTGTACGGAGTGCTTCAGCGGTACGTACAACGAGAGAATACTAGGTAATGGGAAAGGCAACGGCGGCTGCGAGAAAACCCCGAAGCGATGGAAGCCCTACGCGAACGAAGACGTGCCCGTAGATCTATGGGAGGTGCAAACGCTCGGTTTGAGCGCGAGTTTCTGTCTCTGGAGATTGGACATGACTGTCGTGCCTGTGGTTTAACTGGAACCGCAGAAACTCTCTGCGCTGAGAAGTAACCTAGAAACAACCTAGCATCCCCCCAGCTAAAGCCTAGCAACAACCTAGAAGCAACCAGATTAGAGTCGTCCAGCTAGCTTCACTGTTTGAAGGCCCGCGCGACCAAAAGCAAGCTTCGCCATTTTTTTTTTCATAAAGATTGCGTGGAATACATAGTCATCGAATATTATAGAACATTTCTTGAGAGGACAGTGTATGGTCCTTGCATTTAGTACTATAGGGGGGTAAGGGGAGACTGGTGTAATTAGTGCATATTAGGTAAAGGAAGAGCTATTTTGTGTGGCCTACAAGGGCTGCAGAGAAAATAGGGTTCAGCACTAAAATAATGTGGAACAAAATAAAATGATAGAAAATACAGGAGGGAAATATATATTTTGGGCTAGCATTTCAAACACGCGTCATGGAACGGTTTCCTGGCGCCTGCGAGACTGTTCTTCGGTCGGCTATTGTTAGAGGAAAATTCTTTCACAGGAACGCACGCGCTTCTGTACCAAATTAAAAACACACATGACGCACATCCGCTACTTCAGAATTTGTCCCAGCTGCTTCTCGGAAACACTGATTGTCCAATCCTTACTTTTATCCCGATCTAAAGCGCGTCGCCTTTTTGTGCGTACTCCACACTCTAAAAAAAAATAGCGAGTAAAAAGGGTGTCTTTTTGCCCCGCAACAGTCGTAATCTATACAGCGTTCCTTCGCTTGCATTACCGCCGGACGCGCGGTACTTCCAGGTCACGAATGTCATGCGCTCAATCGGCGGGACATGGCAGTGTTTTGTGGCAAGAAAACACCCCAAATACGCCTTTTGTCTCTTAGAGAGTAGTTTGAGAGTTGAAGCGACAGGCAACGACGCGTGACTCACTAGTGATTGGCACCTTGGTCGACGCGACGAAGTGGCAGTCACATATACAGAGGTGGCATAAAAACGAAGTGGCAAACATGAGCTGGAAACGGGCGTCATAACCAGTCCGGGGAAAATAATTTCCTCGAGGAACAATGTTATGGAGAACCGACTTTAGTAGCTATCCGAGAATGCGCTTAATCAATATGACAACGTGCGCCCCAGCATAGTCACCTGCACCTGTCTGTTTTCGCGACTCCACAACCTAAATGACTCCTGTATAGAGTTTTTATTTTATTTTATTTATTTATTTATTTATTTATTTATTTATTTATTTATTTATCTATCTTCGAGGCACTTCCAGGCATTGGTGCGGCTCTGTGTTGGAACATCAGCCTGCCACGTTGAGTGCCTCGGTTCGACTCCGGAGCAAAGCCTTTATTTTTATTCTTTGCACCCATCGCAATTTTTCGCTCACGGATGACGCCGCCGACACCAACAGCGAAATTTCTGTGACAGGGGCTCTTTAACGCTATCGCATTAACAAGACTATATGAGAGACCAGCGGTATGGGCCGTCGATCCTAGTCTATAGGTCTGACACCTAGTACACGGCATTGCTTATGAAATTTGTCCTCCCGACCTAAAGTGCCATCTTCGGCGCCACTTTGCCATAGCGGCTTCCCTGTTCTGCAAGATAGTTGGCAAAGGGCTCAGGCAAGATACCCAACGTGTTACTTTCAGCGCGTTCACGGCACAAGGCGCGTTCGTATTGGACGTACGATGGCGATTACTGCTCCGCTGTTGATGCGCCCACCGCGCGGCATAGTAAGCTTCTATAAACATTTCGTACTCGGCAACAATTGTGCCCCTGAACTCCGCTATACAACAGCTTCACGATCATCATCATCATCGTCATCGTTGTCGTCATCATCACCATGCGCCCGTCGCATGGGCACATTTGTATCGCGAGTGAAGGACTCACAATCGCCTGAATTTATTCCCAAATAACGGGTTAAAGGGCTACTGACACCAACTTTCGAAGCCGACTTTACTCCGCAATACAAATCCATGGCATACAGGGACAGCTCTGGGCAAGTGTGAAGCTCATAATATGCTCAGAAAACGTTTCATTTTGACATGAAAGTTAGTTCTCGCACGGCGCACCTACTGACATCGACACTAGCGTGACATTAGGCTGCAGTATCAATTCTGGTGACTTTAGGCGCCAGTATGACTAGTACTAGTGACGTCATGTATACCAGAACATACAGAATAGCCTCTTGCAGGTCACCAGCAGATCAACGGAGCGGAGTGACCATGGAAATGTCGATATCTTGCGCGAACACATGACCAGGAGCTCATACCGTGTTGTCACGTCAGGGTACCGTGGGAACTAAAACTAACAATTAAAAATATGTTGCAATTCACTTTTCGGGACACATTAACGCTTACCAATACATTTTCTAGGCGCCTGAGGGCTCGGCCTTTGATTTAACGAAAAAATACAACTGAAAATTTTCTTGTCAGTGGCCTTACAAGAATAAAGGAAAGGAAACGTTGACGTCAACGCCGGAACATACACATAATATTACATTGTCATTATTACAGCGATTACGGCGTGAATAAAGACATACGTGTCAAGGACAAATCAACTACACAGCACTATAAATGCATTCATTGTTCTAACGAATCATGTATGATTCATGCAACCGACATAATGCACACACGTGAATCATATTGCACGCGGTGATGAAGCTACATAGAAAATAAATATAATAGAACGAGTGCTGAAGTAACTACGTGGTAGCAGAAGACAACTAGAAGTTAACTTAGGACTGAGTAGCAAAGACGATGTGACTTTACTACAAAACAATCAGCACAGCCTACGAGTGTAAATGAATACATGCAACTTAAATCGCTAGAAACTTGAGATCTTAAAAGGCGGTCTGAAAGAGAATTTTTTATTTATTTATTTATTTATTTATTTATTTATTTATTTATTTATTTATTTATTTATTTATTAAAATAACACTTGAACGAGCGTCAACTGAACGATGCATTCAGTTGTACGAACGTTTGATAAATTCCACACCGAAGCGCCATTGAACCCAATACGAACACACTTTAACGAAATTCAGTAAAGAGCGAATTTTAGTTCCACGAGCATATTCCGTGCCACCATTCAATGCCTCCAAGGTCATATTGAAATCCAGAAAAGGCAGAAGTTCAGGGCAAGATGGAAGCTCGAAAAGACGATACATTTTTGAACACGGGGTGAGTCTTCAACAAGAGGTGAAACTTCAAGGCTCCAATTGCCGTTGCAGCCATGAAGAGAAGTAGAAGTCCGCTAGTCGATACGTAGGCTCTAGCGACACCCATGTCACAAGGATTTTTCATCACTTCAAAGTCATGTTGGTCACTTCAACAGGCACAACCGCGCCTTTTATAGCACATTTTCACCGTGGCCTTCACGATCAGCTCCGCCAACGGCGTGCCACCGAAGCTAATCACCTCCTTAACTTGGGGTTAAGGAGGTGATTCATGAGATCAGGGCTCACTGCTCAATAGGCACTTCCATGAGATCAGGGATCTTCCATGGGATCAATTCACGAGATCAGGGCTCACTGCTCTATAAGCACTTCCGGCTGGAAGAGGCACCTGTATTGTATTGTACAGTGTAAGAGAAGCATTTTTTTTTCTGCAGAATGGTAATTTACGTACAGAGCTGAACTTAACAATGTTATTTAGCGGTCCCATACTACGTGACTTGGTACGGATTCCATGCAATGAGATCTTTCGGCACTCAAGCGGAATATTTATTCAAAGCGATATGTCTGTGGCTATAAGTCAGTGTGCTCGTGACGTTCGCTAGACTCCCTGATGAGTTCTGCATGTGCTCAGCCACAGCGTCACCCTTAATTCCATCAAGTAACCATTAGTAGTGCGTATCTATCAGCAGAGCGTAACCATTATAGCTGTATAGATGTACAGCTTATGCGTTAACCTTCTTTGCACGTAATAGTCGATATCTGTAAGGCGCTGTGCTATTCAGCATCACCTCGACAACGTTTCGACGATGAAGAGCCTACTTCCATGTTTTTTGCTTTTTCCCCTGCGTTACAACAATTACTGCGCAGGTGGTCGACTATTTTAGCACAGCTGCGTGTATTTTTACCTACTGTGAGTGCTTCATCCGTGGATGACTCATCGCCCTAATTGTCTGAACCAACTGCCTTCCCCCCCCCTGCACGTCACAAACGATAGTGGCAAAGAAAGAAAGAAAGAAAGAAAGAAAGAAAGAAAGAAAGAAAGAAAGAAAGAAAGAAAGAAAGAAAGAAAGAAAGAAAGAAAGAAAGAAAGAAAGAAAGAAAGAAAGAAAGAAAGAAAGCTGTCGAAACGCGTCGCGCACCTCACACGTCATTTCTCCATTCCTCTATCGCATTCCTCCGTACAATAAACGTCGGAATTTGGTCGCGTGCAGCTTTTATGATGACGTCATTGGCTTGAGCACGTATTGGAAAAGAGAAACTTAGTGTTACTTTTCAGCATAAATCTGCTGATTAGCATTCACAATTGTATAGCTTCACAGCGGTTTTCTGACTATAGAAGTGACCAACTAACAGCGATTATTCAGAATGAGGCTACAATTGTACGGCGCCCTGTGTTAGGACACAGGGAGACACACAGACGCCCTGTGTTGCTGGAGACAATAACTTGACTCACCAGGCCTTAAAAAAGAAGTATGTTCGTCTGTACTGAGGGTCGCCCCGCTAGCAAGGAGAACGTGGAGCTCCCCGGATGACTCTCACTCTTTGTCTCTTGCATCCATTGTATGAACGGCGCAATCATTTTTCGAAAACCGTTAACTAACCTTTCAAACCTGTTATAATCGCTTCCTGAAACTGGCTTGTGCCCATCTAAAGGAGCAAGCCGGGTGTCAGGATGCGGCACTTTATAATGGGTTACAGCCATGGGATCGATCAGGTAGCTGAGAAATATGCTCAGTGCAACAAACTCCTTTACATAGCTTTCACAGACTGCAAAAATACATTCGAATATCTAGAGATACCAGCTGTCTTGGATGCATTGCTTCACCAATCCACTGTTTTGCCGTCTTCCCCGGCCGCTTTTCCACGGGGCATGTAGCGTACGGCCTTTCTAGCCTCGTCGGTAATTACATGTCTTCAACCAATTTTTATGAGCAATCGTGCATGTGTTTGTATGTGTGTGCGTGTATTTATGTACATGCAAAATTTGAAAAATATTTCAGGGGGGGGGGGGGGGTAAACCCGTCAATCCCTCCACCCCCTTTTCTCTGGCTACACCAGGGTCATCCTGTATTCCGCTTTCAATTTTCAGAAAAACATCATATCAATACACTGTTTTAGAATCTGTTCAAGATAAATGCATATGTATATGCAAGAGACCGAGGCAGACGTGAGGAGTCAATTGGGAAAAGAAGGGAGGCTAACCAAGGAGAGACCGGCTGGCTACCCTACATAGGGGAAGGGCGACTGAAATATGAGAAGATTAAGAATAGGATCAGCTTACACTGGTCCCACATTTCCTTCAAGAATATGTTTCAATATCTCCATATTTTGAGCAACCGTGCGCTGATTATAGGCCTCGAACATTTTGGTTGCTTCAGGCACAGTGCCAGCCTAAAACAAACCACAGCCCCTAAGGTATGGGCCAACCCTTAACTGCTTATCTGTGTGCCGCACCGGTAAACACGTGGTGTGCAGGAAACCCCACACTTAAGACAGCGCAAACACACGGGTAACCCAGTCTCAGCGTCGAACGGCCGACTGTGCATCTGGTATCACTGATATATGTATCACAGGAAACGATTCTGCTGCACTTGGCACCGAGATACCGGATCTGAAGACCACGCGACGCCTCCAAGGGCACGCCCGCATTGCGGAACAACATGCGGGCGAAAACGTCGCACTTTTTTTTTTCTTCTTGGAAATATGGTGACGAAGGCTTGGTCAGTAGGTCTGTGCCTAACGTGTTACGATGCCTCGTTTGCAACTGGCTAGCCTGTTGCTGTTTTTATTCAAATGCTGCCGGAATGTAAAATGAAAACAAATGGCAACATCGTCCGTATATCAGACAAAATTAAGCTAGAGATAAACAGAAACATAGGGTTCGAAAAGGACGCCACAAGCGCTTGCTCTCATTTCTGACACTTCGTTTATGTCGCATTGCGTCAGCTCCAATTTACTACGGAAACGAATTAACTAACCCGAATATCAACTTTGCTGCATCGACATCTGATGTTATGGCTTCCGCAAAACCTTCAAGTTAACATGGAACGATTGTCGAACATCCCACGTTGAAGGCTTAAGATGCTAGAGAGTTTGGTTGAGAAAATTCGCTCAAGGAACACCTGTTCACCATTAGCAGAGTCTATCATCCGCAATCGAAAGATGTTTCGCCCTTCCACAAGAGTGGGTGAGAAAGAAAGGAGAGTTATAGAAGGGCCAGGATCAGGCTGTTTAATATCTTTACATTCCAATTGACTTCTCATACTCATATTTACCATAGCTAAAAAATTAGAAAATATATAATTATATCAGCCCCATTCTTGAACAATCCCTCTGAAGGGCTAGGGGCCACTGCCTTTAATAGCATAACCATCATCGAGGCCAGGGTAGCCAACCGTGAGCGCAGGCTAAAGACAAGGACAAAAGAGAGACACATTCGACACAAACACAGCGCGTGTTGCATTTGCGATAACTATACTGGCAACATATTACTTTAAGACCCCGCGAGGCTCCAAACATTGCCGTGAACGACGTGAATTTGTTGTTGTTTTCCGAGATTGAACGCTTTGTGCCGAGTCCTCAGAGTATAGAAGCGTTTTCCATTGCTTCCCGCACTCTTAAGCCCTCACGACAGCTGACAAACATCGAAAACAAATACGTGTACAGCAATGAACGTGTTGGAAAAGAACTTCCGCCGCTTGCAATGAGGTTCAGCTCTCCAATTTCCTTGCCATCACAGCAAAAGCTTATCCCCGAAAACCTCTTCTTTAGAGTTTGCAGATGGCTAGCATGCTTGATGTGGTATTCAGAGGCCTTTATCGGCGTCCCATCTCTTCATAACGCCCTTTTCCTGGTAATTGTTCGCCACTGGTCACGCTGAAGCAGATTGCAGACCGTAGATGCCGGCGTTCGGGAAATAACGGACAACCCCCCCAAAAAAGAGACGGAGCGTCCAATTTTAACCGACGGAAACAGGGGCTGTAATCGTTACGTAACAGCCACGCCCAGATTTGAAGGCAAGATAGCCCTCTCCAAACGTGCCACGTATACTTTCCCCGCCAACTAAATGCCCGCAGGGCGCTGTTTTTCGTTCCTACGGATCGGATGCCCTTGTCTGAACGAAGGGAAAACGTAAAAGTGGACGCTTCCCGAAAGCGCTCGCCCTATTGAGCCCATTTGACGGGGTGTTACAGTTACATGCCTGCCTTTTTCTCGTGACCTCTTAAGCGCACGACCTCCGCTGCCCAGCGGTCTTTTCACGAACTGATCCGCGGGATCAGAGGTCACTGGTCCAGCTGCTTCTTCCGGCCGCCATTTTATGTAGGAGCTGGACTATTCTCGGTAATGGGAGCTCCGCGCGCAATAAACAACGCCCTCAGTCATTACACCTTTCAGTTTTCGAGCGAACAGCGTCCGTTTTGTGAGCCGAACCAACGTGATGGTGAAAAGATGCGAAGAAAAAGTAAGGAAGGAGGCGCCATAAGAACCTTCGATTACGCGAAAAAATGCTCTTCTTGGCATTTCTGAAGCGTTTATCTCGAGTCACGGTCTCTTCACTTGCCCTAATTTAAGACGTAGAAGCGAAGGTGTACGTAGTTTTCCGTGCCCCTGAGCTTACATAAAAGGTCACGGCGCAAATTATTTTTCTGCCGTTGCAGTGATCGACAATACCGTTACCTTCGAACACGAGCGTTGCCTTCTTTGACCTTGAAGCAAGCAGCTCTGTATTGTCCGCGTACTTTCTGCGTTGTTTGGATTCTAAGCTACAGGGACAATTCTTCTACTCGGAGCGGCTTCACCGGCTTAACGGTCATCCTGTAACAATCAATGAGCCTTACGTACAAAATTTTTCACGTCACATCTACTGGTTCGGAGCTTGTTTTCCTCTAAGACGTAGTTCATTATATCAACCAATGACTGGCTTACTCGGTGGGCAGATACCCTGCGACTTAAAGGTGGTCCTACAATGTCTTTTGTCAACTCTCGTCGCGGATTCTGTGAACAACTCGCGCCAGAGACACGAGAAACACACGACCATGAAATTCAGAAATGACACCACGTCGTGCTTCAGTGCCCATACCGGTCTCTGTTGCGGTATATCTGGCCACCTCACCGACGAAACAGCCAGGACAACACACAAGACCAATGAGCATTCTTAGCTGCTGCTCTGTTGTTGCTGTTGTTGTTATGATGATGATGATGATGTGATGGTGATGATGATGATGATGATGATGTTGATGTTGTTGTTGTTGTTGTTGTAGTTGTTGTTGTTGTTGTTGTTGTTGTTGTTGTTGTTTTATGGTTTTATGGTCAAGCACCAGTAGAAATATATCGGCAAAAAAGTTTAGAGCTCACTCAAACTCACTCACGAAATACATTTTGCGCTAATGGCTCACTCGGACTCAGGCTCACCAAAATTTTCCTCAACCGGAGTCAATCGGACTCAGACTCACTAAAAGTTTTCTCAACCGGACTCACTCGGACTCAAAATCACCAATATATGACTCACCCGGACTCACTCAGACTCAGACTCACAGCTCGAGCTGAGTGAGTCTGAGTGAGTCGACTCATGAGTGAGTTTACCGACCTATGCCAGTAACAGCACAAAATTAATTACGCATTAGCCAGAAAAGATGTTTTTCGATTTCTTTGCTTCCTCAATATAAGGACGACGCAGCGAACGATGTAACGAGATTGATCGATATACAGCATCGCAAAGGTTGTTTTTTTTTTTATTATTTAAAAGAGGTCACACACTTATCTTCCGACACGGGCTGCTGCCTTACATTTCAGAAACACTTGGAGCGGTCGAGTGCATTTCACGGCCGGGCTTAAAGTGTTAAATATGGCTCCATGGCAGTTTCCAAAAAACGGTTCCGCTATCCCGGCTATTCCTATCGCGATGCTTTAAAAGGCCGCGCAAATTCGATGAGCGCACGTTATTGGCGCCACTCGAGGAGGTACAGATAGCGAGCGGCCGTTGAGTGCGCTGCGGGCACTTAAAAACACTCGTTGAAATCAGTCAACAGCAAGTGCGGTCAATATCACGTGTTGCACCATTTCGAATCTCCCACGCGTGACAGCGCGTTCTCGAAGATGAAACATTTTTAGCCCCAGCGCGAACAGCGCGAACCCAGTAGCACACAAGGTTTCCCTTGTCAACGTCACCCCCTGCACTCAGGGTTCAAATGAGGTCGGTAAGGTGCCGGCCACTTGACTGGAGCACGCTCTCTCACTTCACATTGCGAGCTCAAACAAGTGAATGCCCTTGCGACGATGGAATCTTTTCGGAAAGATGACGCAATAGAAGTTCGTTCCTTCTTCCGCTCTACAATCAGTAAATTTCGGCTACGTCATGCTATTGGAACTTCGCCCTAACAAACCTGACTAAAATGTAGACAGACTGCAGACATTTAAAACTCGCGCAGAGAAGTTCGTAAGTTTGTTACAGCTCAAGCGGAACTTTGATATTTGTTGGTAAACAAGCAATCTTTGAGGCTTTTGGTCATTTGTCGGAGCCCCGTCCACAACTCACCCTTTGAATTCTGGGGTCCCAACTGTATAAATGTGACGCGTGGTATCCTATTTTGTTATAAATAATAGACCGATTGATTGATTGATTGTTGAAATTAAATATGCAACATATGTATGCTCGCAGTGCTGCCCACCTTTATCTCGATGTGTCAGTTCATCACCAATGTGCGTTTATTTTCTCAGGGAAGCAATTAACTCGACTAGTTGGTGGACGTTCATTATTATTTTTGTTTTTTCCACTTAGCGCAGCACTTTTTTTTCTCTTTTTCTCTTTGCCTTTTACCCCCATTTCTAGGCTTCCCAGGCATCTAGCTGAGCACTTGAATACTAAACAATAAATCAAGTGAATCGGCAATTTCAGACATCTCCACTACGGTTGTGCGCCCCGTGGTGTCAGCATAAAATACTACTGATTAGCGTAAGGTAATTAACTATTGCTGCATGCAGGGGACCTTGTAAGGGCTCGAAGGTTAACTCCAGTGTTAGAAGACGTGCCACGACCGTGTTTGTTGCCTTAAGATTTCTTCTTTTGTTGCTGTAGTTGCCATATTGAAGCGAAAGAGTTCTCAGCATGTCTTCCTTGTCCACAGCATGGATGCAATCATATACGATGCAACGCACTTGGAAATGCAGATCGCAGAGAGATGACGAAAACACTCTTTAATCCCACAGAAGTGGCTACACACAACCCAAAAGCAGTTTTATTTTAGAAGCAAATAAATTAAGCAACGTAAAGAAAGAAAGAAAGAAAGAAAGAAAGAAAGAAAGAAAGAAAGAAAGAAAGAAAGAAAGAAAGAAAGAAAGAAAGAAAGAAAGAAAGAAAGAAAGAAAGAAAGAAAGAAAGAAAGAAAGAAAGAAAGAAAGAAAGAAAGAAAGAAAGAAAGAAAGAAAGATGCAATACACCAACGCACGTGCTCAGCTACTGGCAAAAACACGACACAGTGTGCCAATGTTGTCTTTCCGCAACCTGTTTGTATCTTATCCTGCTGCGAAAATATTTGCATTGTAATCAGGTTGAGCAGGTCTCTTTACAGATAAGATATCCAGATGTAGAAATGCTACCTGCGCTGAGATTACGGCCACTGCTGATTCTACGAAACCACCGCAGCGCATAAGCACGTCCTTGACCGTTAGGAAGCCCCCAGGTCGTGCCCTTCAAAACAACACGTTGTCACCGAACTTTCCCCATCAGGTGTACACGGCAGCAGCGCATACGCAACAACCCTCCCTCCATGTGGACAGAGTGAATCACTGACGGCTAAGGACTCCGTAGAAACTGAAGAGTCGATCTCTCTCGTGGAAATCGCAATGGATGCATGCGGCTTCAAAAAGAAAGAAAGAAAGAAAAGAAAAGATCACGACCACAGCATCCTCTGTAAAGGGTTCTACAAAAACGGACGATTCTAGCTTCTAAGCTGGCATATGAGATTCAAAGCCCTAGCACACTATGAAACCGCAAAAAGCTGAACAGGCCAGCACTCATAAATGAGTAAATCCAGCAGTCAGCGTCCGTCTATGGGTATTCTAGGTCAACCTAGCATAATTAAACACTAATACTGTGAGAGCTACCTTTAAAAAAAGAATACGCTGATTACTAGCTGAAACCCTAAGGTTATGGACCTTAAATACCATCGGCAAGAAACTTACATTCATCATTTTTAGTAATAAACAGAGATCAGAGATGAAAATAAATGAGATCTTGTTTGGGGCATGCAATTAAAGAACCGCCAGGCCTGCGCGGAACGCGCAGCACAGTCACAGCGAAAGCTGGAAGAGTGGCCTTTCTGGAGCTTTTTTTAAACACTCTTGGGGCAACTATTACAAGCTCACTTGCATGGTACCCACTACGCCATAAATCATCACAACTTTTGTGTAGTAGGGAAGCGTCCACTATGCCATTATTCGTCATTCTTCGGAAAAGCGCGGTACCCGCTACACACTTGTAACGCATTATGTGCACTTTGTTGATGCTGTCTGTGGCTGACTACGATGAAGAATTATGCCTGTGGCTTTTATAATGGGTTGGAGCATTGAACGACCCACTCGTTACGCAGTTCGCATTGTGTGACGCCTGGTTGTTACTTTACTGTTCTAAAACGCTTTATTACACATGTTAACGCGATTCCTTACTCGACATGAAGCCTGCATAGGGTCAGTTTGCAACGGAGTGTCAAGCACGGTTCTCACCAGACATGTGGAATTAGGGGTCGCTCCATACAAACAAATATACACATCGCTCGAACACTTCTTCAGTATTGCTACAGTTGTCAAGGTCAGCTTGCTATGCTACAGGTAGACCTTGCCAAAGCTTTTGACCGTGTCAGTCATTCCTTTCTGTTTTCCCTTCTGGAACATGCAAATGTTGGCTCTGTGTTGCTGGAAGGCGTTAAACTTTGTTACAACGACTGCTCAACTCGTCTAATTATTAATGGACACCTGTCAAAGCCGGTATCTATTTGCTCTTCTGTGAAGCAAGGCTGCCCAATGTCCCCATTGCTGTTTGCACTTTATCTTGAACCGCTATGCCCTGAGCACAATACGATCCAATAGTATATTCGCGGCTTCAATATATTACGCAATGAAGTTAAGGTATTGGCTTATGCAGACGACGTAGCTTTCTTTTGCTCTGACGAACGAAGTGTTGAGAATGTGGTATCTACAATACGTAAATTCGGCATTGTATCAGGTGCTCGTTTAAACTGATCTAAAAGTTTAGATGAGTTTAAAGCCGGAGAAGTTCGCAGGAATTAATTGGACTCGTATTCCACCAAAGTACCTTGGTGTGCCACTAGATGCCTACAGATTCAGTACACGTTACTGGAAAGAACGCGTTCCTAAGCTTGAACGACAGGCCCAAACTTTTGTTCCACATCGCCTTTCCATCTTTGGGAGAGCTGAAGCTTGCAATACATTTTTAGCTACAAAGCTTTACTATGTATTACAACTTATTCGTTGCGCTCGATCCTACATACAACGCTTTCATCGGACTTTCGCAACTTTCGTGTGGTCTTCGAATTTTGAACCAATGAGACGGGACAACCTATTCAGGCCAGTAAAGGAGGGAGGGCTGGGATTAGTTTATTTATATCTGTGGCAACTAGTTTCACGGTTCTACTTTTTTCGCGACAGTTCCCATCCCATTATTCGATCATTCATGCAGATTACATATGTTAATGCTAACCTGACTTGATTGCTTCTTCAGATTTCTCTATACGCCCGTGTTTGTGGGGATTCATGCATGGAAGTTCTCATCGCTGTTCGATTCCTCAAGGTCCAGTTTTCCATAGAATACTTATACACAGTATCACGCAGGAGACTCTACAAAGACTTGTTATCCATGCTTTTACCACCTCCGCTTTACCGCTCATTATATTCCGACCTTCCAGGACATGATGTGCTAAAACGAGTTCGGAAAATGTATATTTCTCCTGATACAAAAACCTTCTTTTACAAACTCCATACTGATACACTGCCGGTGAAATCATGGTTGCAGAAGAAAGGTATTTTTGTTTCTTCAGTTAACTGTCGTCTCTGCGATGTACCAGAGACAACAGAACACTGTTTTATTAGCTGCAAAGATGTCATTCTGTTTTGGGACATCCTTCAACGAACTGTTAAAAAATATTTTAACATTAATTCACATACGATACGTTACCTTCTCCCAACGTCTCTAGATGAAGTGCCCTTTGACATGTTTTTCCTTATGGGACTGCACAGTCTGTGGAAAACGCGCATGCAAGACCGTAATGCAGAACCAATCACTGCTTCAAGATTTCATGCGTATGGCTCTTCATCTAAAGGACATTTACGAAGAACTTGATATCATACCAGACTGGCACTCCATCTTGATGAGGTGCTCGTCCTTACCAGCCTCCCTGTGTGACAAGCTTTGAAGAACTTTTCCTGTTTCTCTGGACTTGCACAGTATATATGTATGTAAGCTTATCAATGCTTGTGCAGTGCTTGTGCGATTATTGTCGCTGGGTGAATGCATTACTACGTCATAGCGTTTGCGATAATTTCAAATACGCACAATAAATACAATGAAAGAAAAAAAATCTCAGTGGTAGAGTACTGGGCTGCCACGCAGAGGGCCCTGGTTCGGTTCCCATTCTGTCCTAGGTATTTTTTTATTTATTTAGTTTTTATTTTTCTTATTTCGAGCGACAGTGGTTACAGACACCGGCGGCGGCGGCGGCGGACAACTACGGCGCAAAAACGGCTTTTGTTGTCATCTCATAACAGCTTTCGCTGTAAAAATGCTCGTTACCAGTGCCTGTCCGGCATGGCTGGATTGTCAATCATTTGATTATAAAGGTGCAACTTTCTGCTCACCAAGTAGCGTTCAGGAATCGTCCTTTAAATAGGCAATGACACAGTCACCCAACCATTTGTGGTTTTCAGCGAAAACTAGAAGTATAGGGTTTATTATGCCTATACCGATGTGAAAAGTGGACCGTAAAAGTATATTTCAGTGCAAAGCAGGCCCTAGAAGTCACCGGACTATAAATCCCGCCCACCGCCGGCGACCACCATTTTGCCATGGCGCCTGTGACGTCACGTGCAAGAAGGAGCGGTGCCGTCGTCTTCTACCACAGTTTCAGCCACTGAAAAACGTTCAATTTGAGTGCCAAGCTGAAGAAAGCTCAAATATCTCGATTTCACGTGCTGCTGACAACGCAACAATATCGTTCGCCGGAATGCAGACGCTCGCACAGCCAGCTGCTTGTTACGTCGTGGCTGGCGAGTGCACCAGTGTTGCCCGACTCTCAGGCCGCTCGCGTGTTTGTAAAAATATTCAATTATAAATTAAGCGCTCGACCAAATGCGCAAAAATTTCGCCAGCTTATTTGTGAATGCTCAAGGATTAACCCACATAACACAGATTATGATAGAAAATTGGGTGTCATGGCCCCTTTAAAGGCCTGGAACTTCTGATCATGAATGCACATGATATTACCAGCAGGGGTTCAAGACACGCAGAAGGCAACCGGTGCTTAGAACGCGCCACCATTTGGTCAAACCTAGTGTCAGACTATATTCCGTCGGGCGTTTTAGCTTCTATGAAGTTTATCATAATGTTTAAGTGATGTCAGCAAGCTCTTAAAGCATTTTGTTCTTTTTTTAATGCATCCTGTTTTGGGGGGTTAGCTTGGTCACGTGAACGATATAGTAACATAACAAAACTTTATTGCATATAACAAAGCACTTAAAGAGGGAGAGAGAACGTCATTGAGTGAAATTGGGTCTTTGGTGGGGAGGTGAAGTTCAGGACTTATACGAAGTAATATGTAGTTACAAGAAATTTTAAGGAGGCCTCAAAGACACAACGCTGTGTAGAAGATGTATGACACTGATTTTCGAAGGCAGAATGAGTTTCTAGTATTCATGTAGGAAGCGAAAGACGCAGCACCTACTCCTTCTCTCAGAATATCACCTTACAACCTCACAAAACGGCCACAGAGATCATCTTCATAGATATATCAGTGCTCGAGTAACCTGACAGTCATAAAATTACAGAACATGAAATGTCAATGTGACTTCATCAATTATAAACAACGATAAATTTACACAGACAAGACAGAACACGAGGATTACCCTTGACCCTTTTGTTCGCTGTTCTCTTTGGGTTGTCTCTTCTCTGTGTAATCTTAGAACTATTTGAGCTTCATGAAATCGCGCCAACTAGCTCGCGTACGCATCCTTTTTACAGTTAGGACGATATCACACCAAACGATTCTTCGTCAGTTTTTAAATAGCCGTGACGGTCGTGAAGTCTCGAATGAAAACGTGGGACGCAAAAGCGGCACGCGAGTTTTGAAAAAATTGATATGATTTGCAGACTAGATTGACATCATCATCATCAGCCTGACTACGCCCGCTGCAGGGCAAAGGCCTCTCCCATGTTCCGCCAATCAACCCGGTCCTGTGCTTTCTGCTGCCACGTTATAGCTGCACACTCCTTAATCTCATCTGCCCACTTAATTTCCTGTCTCCCTCTCACGCGTTTGCCTTCTCTTGGAATCCAGTCAGTTACCCATAATGACCAGCGGTTATCCTGCCTACGCGCTACGTGACCGGCCCATGTCCATTTCTTCTTCTTAATTTCAACTATGATATCCTTAACCCCTGTTTGTTCCCTGACCCACTCTGCTCTCTTCCTGTCTCTTAAGGTTACACCTATCATTTTCCTTTCCATCGCTCGCTGCGTCGTCCTCAATTTAAGTTGAACCCTCTTTGTAAGCCTCCAAGTTTCTGCTCCGTAGGTAAGTATCGGTAAGATGCAGCTGTTATATACCTTCCTCTTGAGAGATAGTGGTAGACTACTATTCATGACTTGAGAATGCTTGCCGAATGTGCCCCACCCCATCCTTGTTCTTCTAGTTATTTCACTCTCATGGTTCGGCTCCGCGGTTACTACCTGTCTTAAGTAGACATATTTCTTTACAACTTCCAGTGTCTCACCACCTATCGCAAAGCGCTGTTCTCTGCCGAGACTGTTAGCACATTACTTTAGTTTTATGCATATTAATTTTCACACCTACTCTTCTGCTTTTCGTGTCCAGTTCAGTAATCATGAGCTGTAATTCGTCCCCTGAGCTACTTATCAACGCAATGTCATCAGCGAATCGCAGGTTACTAAGGTACTCTCCATTAACTCTCATCCCTAACTCTTCCCAATCTAGGGCCCTGAAAACCTCCTGTAAATACACGGTGAATAGCACTGGAGAGATCGTGTCTCCCTGCCTTACACTCTTCTTCATCGGGATTCTGTCACTTTCTTTATGGAGGACTATGGTGGCTGTGGATCCACTGTAGATTTCTTTCAGTATGTTTATATAGGCTTCGTCGATGCCCTGATCCCGCAGTGCCTGCATGACTGCTGATATCTCGACCGAATCAAATGCCTTCTCGTAATCTATGAAGGCTATGTATAGGGGTTGGTTGTATTCCGCCCATTTCTTTATCACTTGATCGATAGTATGAATATGGTTTATTGTTGAGTAGCCTGTACGAAATCCTGCCTGGCCCTTTGTTTGATTGAACTCTAATGTCGTCTTAATTCTATTGGCTATTATTTTTATAAATAGCTTGTAGACAACGGACAGTAAGCTGATCGGCCTGTAATTTTTCCAAGTCCTTGACGTCCCCTTTCTTATAGATTAAGATGATGTTGGCATTCTTCCAAAATTCTGGTACCCTCCCCGTCCAGAGACACTTCGAAGAATAAAGGGTGGCTAATTTTTCTAACGCGATCTCTCCACCATTTTTCAACAGGTCTGATGTTACCTTATTCTCCCCACCGGCCTTGCCTCTTTGCATTCCCACTAGAGCTTTCTTCACTTCCCCCGTCGTTACTGGTGGGATGTCAATTCCTCTGGGCTATTACTGCTTCTTACGATATCATCCTGGTTGTCTCGGTTGCTGTACAGATCTCTATAGAACTCCTCCGCTACCTCAACTATCCTATCCATATTGGTTGTGACCTTGCCTTCCTTGTCCCTTAATGCATACATCTGATTTTTGCCTATGCACTGTTTTGCTTTCACAGCTTTTAGGCTTATTCCGCTCTTTACAGCATCCTCAATGCTCTCAATGTTATACCTTCTTATGTCGGCTACCTTACGCCTATTGATTAACTTCGAAATCTCCGCCAGCTCGATTTTGTCTGTTGCATTTGAGGCTTTCATGGTTTGACGTCTCTTAATGAGCCTTTTCGTCTCCTGGGATAGCTTGCCAGTGTCCTGTCTAATGACTGCACCCCTGACTTCCATTGCACACTCCTTAATGATACTAGACAGATTATCGTTCATAGCGTCAACGCTGACGTCGGTTTCCTCGGTTAGAGCCGCGAATCTATTCTGAAGCGAAACTCCGAATTCCTGTACTTTCCCTCTCAGCTCTAGCTCATTATTTGGCTTCTTGCGCATCAGTTTCTGCCGTTCCTTTCTCAAGTCTAGGCGAATTGACCATAGAATTACCATTCTATGGTCACTGCAACGGATCTTGCCAACTACTTCCACATCCTGCACAATGCCCGGGTGTGCACACATAACGAAGTCCATTTCATTTTTAGTTTCGCCACCAGGACTCCTCCACGTCCACCTACGGTTAGCTCATTTTCTGTAGAAGGTATTCAAGATCCGTAAATTATTACGTTCTGCGAACTCTACTAGCAACTGTCCTCTGGCATTTCTAGAGCCGATGCCATATTCCCCCCACTGCAAGCCTGCTTCTTGCCTACCTTGGCATTAAAGTCGCCCATCAGTACAGTATACTGTGTCTTTACCTTACTCATTGCTAATTCTAGATTGACACGTGTACCATAACACGTCACGCGCTTCCTTCGAGGCCTCATATTTTGACCACTATAGCTTTTCCCCTTTATCACCGGGGAAACTGCTGCCTGTTTGTCCACGACACACTCAGCGCGATATTGGCGAAAGTGTTGGGAAAAGCTGAGGGTGCATGCTAGTCTGTCACTTCTCTAGTTGTGTATGCAAGGTCGGAACCCAGCTCAGCATGTTTCTGCGCATCACCTGATGTGCCGTCCGCTACTTCCACTAAGCTCTCAAAGCAGAGAAGGTTACTCAAGGCTCTACCTCAGCTGTTACGCCAGCTGTAAGCAGAACCACGCACCACGCAGAAATAATAAAAAAAAACGAAGGAAAGAAAGTGTAGCATGTAAACAAGCGCTATGCCTAACGTGGCCTAAGGTTAAGGATGGATAAAAAGTTATTAAACTACATTACATATTTTTATTTTAGTTATGCCATGCGGGCTGTTGAGTAAAGCGAGAATTTATGCTAGCCAAAGTGGAACAGAAGACCATATCGCCCGTTAATTGGTTGTATGGTATTCAGCGGGACTCAGGGAAGCACTGGCAATGGCATAACCAGTGGCCGGGGGGGCAGAGGGGTTCAACCCCCTCTCCAATTTTTCAGTTTTCCATGTGTAGCCTTTATAATACATGCACACATATAAACACACGCACGAACATATGGTTGAATGGGCGGGTAGTTGGACCTCCCTCCTCCCCTCCCTGAAATAATTTCTGGCTGAAAACCGCTGGTTTCTTGCACACACGGGATCTTTTTATCCATCTCGGAAGAATTTAAACGAGATGGTTAAAGTAGTTGTACGATGACTTGCTATCCGTGCACGACGCGACCAGGATCCCTATAATATGCAGGAGCAGAACAGGGCACCGATTGCTTACATATAATTAAGTCACGTAGCATTACTACATGAACAGAAGGGAATTGCCAGTGCCCCATGCTAAGCTCAACAGAGCTCAAGCGGTGACTCTGAGATTGGCGCAAACGAGAACTTGTCCGAGTACAAACTGTTAACAAGATGTATCCAGAAGGGAGGTACAAATCAATTGCGGGAAAGGTAATAATATCATTACTATGGATTATATGCTTTTGCAGTGGCCTATGGCTTTCACCGACTGTTACAAAGAAAGGTGGCGACGAGTCCGCCACAGTGGAGTTCTTTTAGAACACGTATAGGCCGTCCACAAGGCCCACGATACGGCAGTAAGGTTGAACGTTACTGCCCTGACGTGGGAGCCGCCTGCGTAAACCTAAGGGTTGCTCTTCAGGATCTGAGCAAAGTTCATCCTACCACACGCCCCTGCAGTGAATCATGCTTCCATACATACCCCGGAAAGCTCAACAGCGGTATTTCCGGTTCCGCTGTTGTGGAATAAAAGTTGTATGAACAAGCTTCAGGTGCATAACACATGCGGGTCGACCTTTATACATTTGTCAAAGGCGTTTCGCCTCCTTTGTCGTGTTATATTTAAGTGATTAGAAGATATTTTGCGTAAGGTCACCGTGTGTAGCCGCCGTGTGCGACATCAGAAACTGGCAAGGAAATGAGTGCTGCCGTTTCACATCTTTGAGTGTAGTGGTGCGAACAACCGTGCTCTAAAGAAATGCAACAATTAATGAAGGACGAGGTTTAGAGCTGGGCAAACTTGATGGTGGGACAAACCACAGCCACGCAGAACAGCGAGAGCGCGTTGTCCAGTCCGGCCGTGGACAAACAAGTAAGGAGGGGCAGCGGGGGGGAGGGGGAAGGGGGGGGGGGTGCTGATAGGCGGCAGGCTTGGGATGGCGTCAACCTTGTGTGCGCTGGTCACAAAAAAAAAAAAAAAGAAAGCTGCACTAGTAAGCAGCACACGTGTCGTTGTTTTTTTTTCTGTGAAGGTGGGTCGGCTAGCCTGCCATGTCGCATGCTATAACCACGACTGCGGAATACGCAGTTCCATTTCGCGCCTGTCCCACTATACCGTTCTCTTTCCTCTTTTCGTACACACAAACCAGGCGTTCCCACGCCCAGCAGTAGTCATAGAAGCCTCCTCCTGTACGACAAGACAACGGGCGCGCGAGGAGACCTGGAAACGTGTGCGAAAAAGAAAACACGTGTCGAGGGGAGTGAAGTGTGCCAACCTATATAGCGCGCGCAGCGGCGATCGTCCCGGTGAACTTGAGACCCCCGGCAGCGCGCAAGTGAGCGGGCGCACGCCCGGCGGCACGCGGAAATAAGTCAGGAGTCCAACCCGCGACGACGTCGACGACGAGGGGGAAGCCGTCAAAACAAACGTGTTTCTGCCTCGCGGTCAGTGGCACGCGCACGCTATTTCGAGACGGCGCTCCTCGCCGCCGCCTTCTTCCCAACGCGAGCGCGTCGTCGCATAAGCGCTCGCCGACTCGAAAGCGCCGCTTCGTCCTGTTACCGATTCGCTTTCCTCTGATCCACTGGCCCACTTGCGGCTGATGTAACTTCCGCGTCCCGAACGCCGAAGAAAGTGCGGCCCCCGTGCGTAATAAGAGTGAGCGGCGACGCGAAACGCGCAGCAAGGTGTGTGCGCGCGCGTGCATCATGAAGGGCGCGTGTGGGCCGCCGCGACGCGGGGAAGGAAGTTGCTGCTTTTGCGACGCTTACGACAGGCGCGGCGTTGTCAGAGCTGGCCCCCCATCTCGTCCTCAAGAGCGCGGGCCTACAGGGTGTGTCGTCTGCGCGGGTGTTACGAGTTGTGTGCGCGAGATATATTATTTGGAGCGAAAGCTGACGAAAATGGGCCGGGTACTACGTAAAAAAGGGTGCACGTGGCGAATTTTCCGAACAACGCTAGTTTCTCACGCATGATTTGCCGTACTTACTCGAATGTAATGCGAGTTTTCTTCCATACTTTTACCACCTTGAGTCGACCCTCGCGTTATAATCGAATACCGAAATTCTATGTTTTCTTCCTGGACGCAATGAAAAGTCACATCTCGCGTTACAATCGTGGTCGTGCTACAATATAGTAAATACGGTGCTTCGAGACGGGACGACACTGTAGCTCCCTCCATCATATGTTCCTGAGTGTCATCATTGCAACCTTTTCGTTAGAAGTAGAGATTGGCGTACGTTGTATAGAAATTTTCTTTGATAAGCGAAGCTTCGGTTTGGTAATCAGGGGTGGCACCAGAGGAGTGCACGAGGTGGGGGGGGGGGGAGGGGGAGGCAGACCCCCCCCCCCCCCCCCCCCAAAAAAAAAAATTGCCTGCCTTGGACTCCCTTTGCTCCCCAAGAGCGAACATTGACAAAACACAACACATAAGTTTTTAAATACTGGATTGCGCGAATTCAATTGGGCAAAAAAAAAAAAAAAACCGCCTCCCTGTCTCCCGCCTCCCTGGCCCCCCGAAGAAGCTCGCTTATTGTGGTTGACCCCCTGGCTTCCCTTTCCCTGAATATACCCTGGCGCCGCTACCGTTGTTAATGACTTTGTCATACTATTATTACTGATCATGGTAGAATGGGCAACACGGATCGACTTACTGAACACTCTCAAGATGCGGCTTCCCGTTTTGCGTGTCAGCTGCTTCGGCAGTGCTGCTTTCGTGACAGACTCGGTACGTCACACTTGGTTTTATTTCTGTCGAGATAAATATCGACGCGCCCTACGTCACACTTATACTGTCGTCATACGTGACGATGTCTTCTTCCGGCCGCTTCGATATGACGTTTTTCGTGCAAGTGACGACTTTAGACGTCTCGAATTGCCTTGATCTGATTGGCCGCTTGATATGACGATCTAATCACGCAGTCTCTTTCAAATGTCTTAATAAACAACTTTTAACATCGCACGTTGTTTTGATCTCGCTTGTCCACACGAGCAAAGGCGCGTCACAACGTATAGTCAACGACGATGACTCATGGAAAGAGCCGTTTGTAAATAACGCTGATCTTTCTTTCTTGCCAGTGACATTTCCAAAGCGCCGTGACAGTACGTTCGCATATCGGTCAACCTTTTCCGCAAACATAATCTCCCACTCAGTCACACGAAAGAAACACGCACTACGATAATTAAGAACCTGTATCCTAAATGTGGACTTTCTCTTGATATGTGACTAAGTCGCCGGCAAGCTGTTAATTCTGATCAGCGTTGCCCAACATCTTGCCCAGTTCGGTTGCGCGCCGACGCTGTTTCGAACTTCGCAGTTTTCTTGCCAGAAGTTACCTTCAATTTTCAGGAATGTTACATTGTTTTCTGCTCTCTCTCTTCTGCAGAGCTTATGCATCAGGGTGCAAACCAGTCCGAGATCGAAGACGAGAGCGTGGTGTCTTTCTCGCTTTCACTACCCTTCCTACAGGTGCTATCTCTTCCTCGCCACCTATTTTTTTTGATAAAACACGTGTTCAATGTCAGATAAGCGTTGAGCCTGTCAAGATTCCGCGCTTTTCGGCTAAACGCTGTTATCTCAGCTTGCGCAGTCGAAAACGCACTACACGAAGTGATATCAGTTGATCGCGCACTAAAGTCATGTAAGACAAAGCAGAACGGGCGTGCGACTGCATCGCGAAGCATGGTAGAAGACAATACACAACTGATAACCCTCGTATTTGGGCCAATCGAGAGCTTCTGCCTTCATGACGTCAAGTGAACACTCTGCTGACGTCACGAATTGTGCCGAAAAGACGGAAAACGGCAAGAGAAAATAACGCGCTGGTTCTTTGCGTTTTCAGGAATTGTTTAGCGATCCTCTACCCACCACGGTGGTCTAGTGGTTGAAATGCTCGACTGCTGACCCGAAGGTCGCGGGATCGAATCCCGGCCGCGGCTGCCGCATTTTCAATGGAGGCGAAAATTTTTAAAGCCCGTGAACAAAGAGGAAATGAGATGCCACCTTCTCGAGAAATGAGTTCCCACAACACCGAGCGGCAGGCCCGGTTAACCTCCCCCCAATTAGAAAAAGTAGTGGGCGCACGGCGGCACTGGGAATCGAACCCAGTACTTCCGCCATTGGAGGCGGGCGCCACTCGTAGCCGTGGCAACGAATGTTCCAAGTAAAGCCAAATGATCTCTAGCAATACTATTTTCTAAAAGTTGTGGTTTTGAAGGAACTGCCTAAGTAAAACCCAGTAAAAAAGGTTGACAAAGCCTGTCATTCTAGAGCAAGAACTTCCAGACTGGACAAAGAAAACCAACGCCTGCTTTTACGAGATTGCACGGGGAACGTTCATACGTATTCGAACGCCCTTACAAGGTTCAATTATAAACGTACAGGTCGCACAACAAAAAGCAAACGTGCCTGTGATCTCGTCCCGACAACACAATCCAATCTGATCTCCAGCGTTCACGCTACGCATCCTCTACCAAGGCGGCTTCTAGGTCGTCTCGTTGTCTTGCACGCTCCGCATTGCTGTGAAGGCCGGATTATTCGAGATAGCACGCGTTTCTTCGCATTATGTCGACGGGCGAGCTGCATTCATTGATGCGTAAGCTTTTACAAGTAGCCGGCATTGAAGGCAAATAGAAAAAATACCCTTAGCATCTATCGAATCACCTGATGCGTCTGCATGGAATGTATGTGATGTTATGACGTGACGAACGGCTTTGCTGCGCACTCTGGGGTTTATTGCGTACGAAGCCTGTTCGCGTGACGATTTACCTTGCAATTGATGTACGTGTACGAAGGTGTGTAACGTGATTGCCAGTTAAATACCGATGTTAAATAAGAGATTTTGGTCCACGAACAATAACGGGCTGACATCGCATTGTTTCCTTCTCTTTTTTTATCGTAACGTGTTTTATGATCTCGTTCGCTGCTAGGGAGGATGAAAACTGCATTCCAGGCAGCGGATGCTGACAAACCGAGTATCGTATTCGCTTAGGCATATTCGCTAAGCTGACGGATATCTTGATTGTGACATATGTTTACGCTGTTGATGCAACACTTCAGATAGGCCAGTATGATCTTTCCTCACGAAATGAGGACAACTAATAATAAAGACAAACTAAAAGACCGAGAGAGAACACTTCTTTCATAGTGTGCAGGCCACATTTGCATTGAGATGGGAAGGACGACTTGACTTCTTCCGTATTTGTCAGGTTCTGTAAGCATTACGGTCGAACCAGCTTTTCCACTTAGCAACATAACGCGACGCAACTTAAGGTACATGGTTAACTCTGCGCAGACGAAGCTAATTTGTGCGTGTATACGTGTGCGTGCGTGCGTGTGTGTGTGTGTGTGTGTGTGTGTGTGTGTGTGTGTGTGTGTGTGTGTGTGTGTGTGTGTGTGTGTGTGTGTGTGTGTGTGTGTGTGTGTGTGTGCGTGCGTGCGTGCGTGCGTGCGTGCGTGCGTGTGTGCGTGTGTGTGTGTGTGTGTGTGTGTGTGTGTGTTTGTGTGTGTGTGTTTGTGTGTGTGTGTGTGTGCGCGCGCGCGCGCGCGCAATAGAACGCAAAACTGTTCTACGCAAGATTGCCAATACATATTATGCTATACTGGAATTTGTTGTGCCGGCATATCTCTCATGAAAACTGCTTTTTCATGCACGGACTCGTGTTCTACTCAAGATACAAGACAATATTTTCAGTGTCTTTTAGGCCCTTGTGGCATCGACGGAAACGAACATGCCGATAATTCTATAAAAGGAGTGATCATGAAAGGGGCGTGCAGGAAGCCATTCCACTGTCAAGAACCGATGCAGCACCAAAGATTCGCTCGCTCACGCGTGATGTAGTACATTCAATGTGGAATACGTCCGGCTTTTCTGCCTTCACCGTGTGGATCCTTCACTTCAACTTCAAATTCTACCCGGACTATCCCAATCCGAAACAACAGTTCTCTGCCGCCTGTGGTTTGGAGTGTCAATAACGAACAGCTTTGCTTACAGAATCGGAATGACGCGGCAAGTGCTGCCTGTGATCACTGTGGCAGCGAGGAAACCATTGCACACGTCGTCCTTTGTCATTGTCCTCACTACAGCTCCCAGAGACAACAGCTCTCAACAACGTTAGCACGCCTCGATAACCAGCAGGCTTTCCGAGCAATCAATTTTGCAATGCCAGAAACGTTCGAGCTTCCAACCGGAAAGCAACGAAGGCGCTGCTGAAGTTTCTGCGGTCAATCGGCCTCGCTGAACGACTATGACACTCCCGTGCTTGGGTGTGCGCGCGTTTTTTTCTTCCTTCGTATTTCTTAGCCATTTCTTTTTTTTTCTTCCTTACCTTTCTTGTCCCCTTACCCCTCCCCAGTGCATGGTAGCAAACCGGATAATTTTCTTCTGGTTAACCTCCCTACCCTTCACTCAACCTTTCTATCTCTCTCTCTCTCTCTCACTGGTCGCCGGCGCCATTGCATCTTAAAAAACCATCGTTGTCGAAATGGTCAGTTCGTAAAATCAGAGATCATCAGGTCAATTACGCGTGATAATTGCTGCCTTGAAGACATCACATCAGTAAAAAGAACAATGTCGTAATTTCATATTCTGTGTTTTTTAACCTTTCGGAACCTTCGTTTACGTTTGAAGGTCTGCTTTTAATTATGTCACTGAAGGTAAGACTCATGCGGGAATGTTGGCTCCAACGGAATACCTCGTTCGGCAACTTCCGATTACTTCAAGCCCCCGTCTTTGCCTGATCTTGTATAAAAGAAGGAGCTACCATTTACCCCCTGATAGTACAGCCGCCCAAATCTTTAGCTATCGTGCGCAGCGGCCACTTTTCTGTCTGTCAGCGTCATATCATGGAACGGAGCTGCAAAAAATTGTAGGTATGTGCTTTGTGGGTATGTACTTGTCCTCACCCTTTTTGGAACCTAATTCAGTCATACAGCGATGATACACAGAAAAAAATGTCGCTCGTGCACGACAGTTAAACATTTGGGCGACTGTACACCTCCAGATAAACCTAGAAAGCGTCCTTCACTATCATTCACAAAACCTGAAATCAGTATTGATAGTAGTGCAAGTTCATGCGTAAGCCTGCCTTTGATTAACTCGAAGAAAGAAGATATGAAATGCCTGAACAGTTATCTCTCGCGTAGACGCGCGCGTGTGCCTGATTAAAGGGTAGCGCTGACGTTCCCGAACGTGCGCAGATAATTTTTGCGCCTACCTTCTTTTTCGCCCAGTGCGACCCTTCATTTGATAGTCGGCATTCGGGTGGACTGGTTCTAATCACTTACGTACGAGTCTGCACATTTTACCTTCGTTAATGCTGTAACAAGCCATTAACTCACAGGGTGCCTAATGCATTCGCCTGAAGCTATTCGAAGGTGAAAGGCCATCTTCTTCTTCGCACTCTATGTACTCCCCACCATAGAGTTTCCTATAAATACACTAGAGGGAACTCTGGCGCTAGTGTCTATGGGAGCTGCAACGCACGACGCTTCAGCCAGCATGGGAATGATGGGTAGTACACAAATTTGCCTAGTCTTGCCTAGTCTTGGTTCTTTTGGCTCCGTTTGGCTCCGTGTGGCCTGAATCCGCTTTGCCGCAATACGAAGTTCAGCAAAGGTTTAGCAGTTACGCTTCACCACTTTGACCTTTTTAGGCTCACGAATTCAAATCGGCTCGCGAAGTTCACAGCGGTCCATTCTTTTATCCGAAACAGAACCAAAACACAACAATAAACAAAGCCGCAAGTGCGTTCGAAGCCGCAAGCACGAAGACTAGGCAAATTTGTGTACTACCCATCATTCCCATGGTGGCTGAACGATCGTAGCGCCAGAGTCCCCTCTAGTTAATTTTAGGAACCTCTATGCTGCCCACCCACTCCGACAGCTTCTAGCACTCAACGTGGCTTTGCATTGCCTCCAAGATAGACATTGCGAGCTTTTAGCACCTCACCTGGTTTTGTATTGCCTCAGGGATCGGCCCGCGTTTGACCAAGCGACACTGTCACGCGATGACGTCATCATGCGACGTCACGTTAATGTCATAACGTCATCGCGTGATGATGATTTCTTGCATTATTCGTGTTCACGCCGACGCCACCGACGGTAGGTTCTCGCGTTTGATGAGGCATCTAAAGCTTTCCTCTTGATGAATTGAAGCGCTTGACAGCAGACAAAAGAAAGTAATAGGCTGCACGCAAAGTAGAGCACCGTGTTTCTCTTATGTTTGCCCCTTTACCGTCTTCATGCTCTACAAGTCCTCGATCGTTAACAAACCGAGAACTATTTCGTGCAGTCCGCCTCGGTGGAACAGTGGCTATGGTGCTCGGCTACTGACCCGAAGGTCGCGGGTTCGATCCCGGCCGCGGCGGACGCGTTTCGATGGAGGTGAAATGTTAGGGGGCCCGTGTACTGTGCGATGTCAGTGCACGTTAAAGAACACCAGATGGTCAAAATTTCCGGAGCCCTCCACTACGGCGTCTCTCATAATCATCCCGTAGTCTTGGGACGTAAAACCCCAGACATTATCAACTATTTCGTGCAGTGTCCTGTGCAGTATGTCAGCTCATACAGCTTAAACGGGTACATATTTCCCGCCCGGCAATTCAACGAATTCTATTATCCCACCATTCCCTCGGTTTCACCGATTTCTGAGGCCCTTACAAGTTCCCGACAAAGCGACGCCAGCTAGCGTGCATGCGGCGCTCCTCGGAATTCCCAATGTGTTGTTCTCTTCGAGCCGGCACGTAGCGCGATTGTCTTCGAGACAAGCGTGAGTGTCCTAATTGATAGCTTCCGACTGCTCCCGACCTCCAGGCGACCTCTGCAGCCGAGTCCTAACCGCGTCTTACCCTAGAGCGGCGTCGATATAGCCCGCCGCGCAAGAACGGGAGCCGTATTCGGCGAGGACCTTGATTGAGTCGCCGAGGTAAACAAACAACCCCGAGCGTCGCCCGCGACCGTCCGCGGCATTCCAAAAAGCCGCGGAGAATGCGACGCACACGCGCGCCCCAACGACGCTACGTACTCGACGGCCTACATAGAAAACGGGCCTTGCCGTCTTCCTCGCCGCGCGCATCGCCTCGTCGAAATCGTCGACGAAATCAACCGGCACCGGCACGATCGGCTTTCGCGCTTCGCCTTGTGGCGCCGATGCCGGGAACGAAGGTGACCCGGTAAACGCGCAGGCGTCGGGCGCCGTATAGGAGGACGTTCTTGTCACTTAATTAGACGATCGCGAGCGATTGTACACAATAACGATCCTCTGGTTGATGCAGCGCTGAGAGACGAAGACGTAGAACTAGTAAAGCACATGGCGAGCGCTGTCTCGCAACTGAAAGATGTTAAGTGACGTATTTGTTTTATTGTCTCACATTTAAGCCTCCCTGCTGTGCCCGACTTTGTTACTTGAGTTTATTTTTTTTTTCGGAATAAAACTTTCAGTTGCGTGACAGCGCTCGTCCTGGGCTTTCTGATGAACCATGAAAGCATTCCAACTAGCCCAACTCCCCCCCCCCCCCCCCCCCCAGATCAATTTCATCATCGCCGTCATAACTACCTTTATTTTTACGTGCTTCGCAAGACGATCACCTCTTCCAATGATTTCCGAATCGACCCTCTCTTGTGCGAGCTCATCCATTTTATGCCCGTGAATTCCCCATACTTCATCAGCCCATCTCCAGCTTTCTGCCATCCTTTGCTTCGTTAATCCTCTCTTGGTATCCATACCGTGGCCCTAACTGGCCACCGGTTATCTGACCTACGCATTACGCGACCTACACAGTTCCATTTTCCTTCTCTTAATAGCAACAAGGATATCGGGTACCCTTATTTGCTCGATGGAGGCCAAATGCTAGAGGCCCGTGTGCTTAGATTTTGGTGCACGTTGAAGATCCTCGGATGGTCCAAAATTTCCGGAGCCCTCAACTACGGCATCCCTCATAATCATATCGTGGTTTTGGAACGTAAAACCCCAACCCTTATAATTTGGTCTCTGACCACTCTGCTGTCCTCGTGTCTCTTAAGAGACAGTTTTAGAATAGGGTTCGTAGCGTTAGCGTTCGTTGGGTACAATGTGGTACTTTCGTAACTTAACGTGGGCACCCAAGAGAATAGCGTATGACGCATGTACTGTGGCGACAAATGCTAACGAAAGCTTTGCGTACCCTATTCTAAAACTGCTTAACTTCGCACCAGTCAAGCTCCGCTCTGTCACATGCTGCGTTGTCCTCAGTAAGCAATAACTTAAAATATGGGTGATTTGCTTAATCTTGAGACAGCGCGAAGGGAGGCCGCGCTCCTGTTTTTAT